>JBAKGM010028320.1:0-21643 GCA_037177215.1 Asparagus racemosus
ATATAATTGCATGAGTTGATACGTAGTATAAGTATTTCCTCAATTTGACAAAAGAAAGTATTGAAAACCAATAAAGTCGCTTTCATGTAAGTATAAAATAAATTTGACCATAAAAAATACAACAAAATAGGTGGGATCATCTTTAGATTAAAACGTATAAGGAGAAAAAAATACCAATGGAATTTTCACATATCTTGTAAATTTTACAAAATATGAAATTTGGTGTTAATAATATATCTATGATAATATAAACTGAGAATTGTTTCTCTCAATTCATCATCTAAGATTAATATGTCTCTGTGTGTGTGTGTGTTGTGTGTGTGAGGAATTTACTTGTAGGACATATAGTGCTTAATCGATGTAACACCGCCTCTATACATTTGACCTTTCAATGTTGTGCAGATACCTTTCACAGATGCTCTTTTTGATACATTTCTATTAGATTATGTGCTCATTGGCCTCCTTTACTGTATTCTTTTTGTTGATAAAACTTTATCTTTGCTTGGAGTCGGTAATTATTAGTTGCATATTTTATAATACTCCATTTTTTAATTAATGTTTTATAAATCAGAGCCTTATAAATCCCTTTTTTATATCATATATGAGCATTACATAGCTCGTAAGCTACAGTTTAGCTTACGTTTCCAAAGTATGTATGTACCACCAACATAACTCAAGAAACATGTCATCATATGAAAAGTAGTCTAACATGCATCAAAATGTACAAGTTGATATTTGTAAAGCCAAATAATATATTAATTATACATGTAAAAAGACTTTTAAAAGTTTTCAAACTCAACTGATTGTTGCAGGGAAAAGTAACTATATACCAAATAATGCACGTAATATCTATTTATCAAAATTTATCATATGACAGTAACATTAGAGGGAAAAATATATCTGTTAAAGATCAAAGAAACTAACTAGACATCCATGAAAATGATACCTAACGCTTGCCTAAGACGACAAAATCTCTCTTCAGGTGGAGGTTTGGTGAAGATGTCAGCTAGTAGTTGTTCAACGGTCACAAACTCAATGCATATGTCCTATTTCTCTATATGATCATGAATGAAATGATGTTGGACATCAATGTGTTTCGTGTGTGAGTGGTATATGGGATTATCTGTCAAGGCAATTGCACTTTTTCAATCACACTTGAGAGGTACTTTGCTAAAGCTCAAAGCCTCCTGCAGTTTGCATCATCCAAAAAGTTTGTGTGCAACAACATTCTAACACAATGTATTCCGCTTCGGTAGTGGAAAAGTGCAACACAAGTTTATTTCCTACTGGCCCATGAGACTGAAGAATGACCTAACAACAATTTTATTTCCTACTAGCTCATGATTCTAATGAATAGCCTAACAAGTGATATGTACCGCTAGTACTCTTTCTATCTATGAAATAACCCGCATAATCAGAATCTGAAAAACCATAAAGCTCGAAAGAATCACAGGATGGCTACCATATTGAAATATTCTTTTCACATATTTAAAATGAGACTCTTTTGGATACGATTGAATTCGCGCACATAAGCAAATAAAAACATGATATCAGGACGAGAAGCCAAAAAATATAGAAGGCTTCGGATCATACCTCTATATTTCTTCTAATCAACTAAGACGCTGCTCTCATACTTTAAAATTTTCACCAATGGACTCGTTGGTATATGTAGACTGTTAAAATATATTCCATCTAGGCTAATGATTCGACTTGGAACCAAGAAGTCAATGTCTATGGGCTAAACGCTTCAAATGGGCCCAAAGTCAAGCCTACAGCAAGCTGTAGCGAGCTAGCCTAACAGAACATGTGAATTCAGCACATATGAACTCCGCCACACAACTACCCACATGGACCACATCATGCACAATTCAACAAACGGCTCACCCACGTCCGTGTGAGCTTCATCCAAAACAGTGAAGTTCGCCAACCAATTAACTAACGAATTTTGCCAATCAGCCATTTGAGAGCTATTCTTAAGGGGATAACCGCTCCCCCACTATCTCCTATTTTGATGGCCACTTAATCCACAATTAAAGGTCATTAACTCTCTCTCTCTCTCTCTCTCTCTCTCTCTCTCTCTCTCTCTCTCTCTCTCTCTCTCTCTCTCTCTCTCTCTCTCTCTGCCTATAAAAGAAGGAGAAAATTGTTCATTAAAGAGACTTATACACACACACTGAGGCATACAGACTTAGAAGGAGAAAATTGTTCATTCAAGGGACTCATAAATGCACACTAAGGCATACATACTCAAACACGAAGAGAGCAATTGAACACCCTATACACACGCAGTTTTCCTTTATTTCGGTTCTAAGAGAAGACTAAGCTATCTTCCAAGCAACCAAATCAGAGATCAACAGCAAGAGACCCATCGTCTTAGTCGGATCGTCAACAGAGTACAAGATCAACGCTCCACAAGCATGTAGAAAAGAACCCAATCATATTAAATTTTTTTTGTTTTTTGTAGTTTCTTTTGAGTTGTAATCTATGTCAATTATAATTTAAAGACCCGAAATAGGATGGCGACTCTACTAGGGACTCCTTCTCCTCCGACGAGAAAATCATGTCGCAATCTGACACTAAGACCCTCGGGTCTTTTGCTGAGTCGCTAGTGTAGGCGTGTAAAATTGCCTATATATCCCCGAACGTAACTCGTGACAGTGAGTTGACGATTGGTGAACTGCTCAATGATATAACGATGAACCGATGACAATACAACAACAAGCAAGCGACGGCAACTCATAAAGCGAGTCGACGAAATGATTGAAGCAAGTCGACGAAAGCATGCAAGTCAATGAAGTGGCGAATTGCGCGTGAACAATGGGATAAACCCAACTCTGAAGCACCCAAATCGACGAAGTCACGAGTCGAGTGCAAGTGACGGAATAAATCTAACCGCGAAGCTTTGAATCGACGAAACTGACAACTCCGAGCCAAATTGGATTTGGATCGACAAAATCGGACTCAGGATCGACGGAATCGCAACGTCGAAAAGTCAGAACGACCTAGAAAAATGACTGAACAAGACCCTAAGCAAAGTCGCTTAGGTGGCTCACACCAAAAATAATCGAGCAACCTCGGGGTGGCCGAGCCACCTCCTTAGGTGGCTCGGTGTTTGAGCCACCTAAGGGGTGGCTGAGCCACCTCGGGGTAGCCGAGCCACCTAGGGAGGTGGCCGAGCCACCCCTAGGTGGCTCGGTGGCTGAGCTACCTAAGGGGTGGCTCAGCCACCTAGGTGGCTAGGCGGGCCTCGAGCACTGCTTCGACCTAGATCCACTTTGAGAAGGCTATAATTATAAGGAGGGGTGCTCATTCGCACAGATCTAGATTTTTAGAGAGAAATCGAACCTCTGCCGGATTCAACAGCGATCGAAGCTCAACACTGGCATTCAGATCTAAGATTCTGACAAGTCGACCAGCATCAAGCAAGGAAGTTCGAGGAGTCTGAGATCAGATCTACAGATCTACCCTCTAGATTAAGCTTCGTCTTAATCTCAGGGTTTGTGTTTGACTTTGCTTGGTCGATTTCATCCACTCCGGCAATTATCTCCATCGTGAGATAATTCCCGTCGGTGATTATTTTCTTTGTGAAATAACCCCTGTAGATCTATAGATCTCGCATTCAGACCACGATCACGCAGTAGTCCACGGACGAAACAGAGTCCTCGGCACCAGCAAAGACACCCACGCAAGCGAGGATCTGATAAACGGGTCCCACGTTTGTTCATCAAGAAGAAAAAGTTGTAATCTTTCTTTTTTGATTTTCGTTGTAAACCTTGTAAAAAGGCGAGCCTTTTTCTAAATCTTGTTGTAAGTGACTAAAGTTTGTAACGAATTCATCAATAAAAATCAAAGCAACTTTCCCCGTGAACAAGCTGGCGACAGTGGGAGCTAACGATCTCAAATTTGAAATCGTCGTGCCGCAGCCACGGATTGTGATCTCGGTCGAGGAGGAGGTCGAATACGAGTTCGACCAACAGAAGTTTGAGGAGTATCTCTCCTCCTCATCCAGATCTGCCTCCCCCTCCAAATCTAGAAGGTTCTCTGCTGCAAGGAGGATCCGTTTGTCATCAGATCTGGAGTCTCAAGATGAAGATTCCAACCCTGCCGCTGCCCAAATTGCAGTAAGCAGCGTCTCTCTAGCTTCCAAGAAAGCTAGATCTAAAGATCTAAACTCCTTTGTGGAAGAGATGACCATTGATGGCATGCCATCTCTTTCCAAGAGAGCCCGCCAGAGGCAACGACAAAGCCAACGCGTTGATTTGCCAAGGCTATGGAATCAGTGGACGGGATTCACTATGAGGCGGATCTCAGATCCAGAAGAGGTATAAAGCCTCTAAATCAGGTGATTAGCGGCCTCTCCAAGTTGTCAACAGATGAATGGGTCCGAGTCAAACGGAACCACTCAACGTTAGAGGAGTGCATCCGGAAGCGTCGCGCACTTCTTGCACACGCACGAGCTCTAGTCTGGGAGGCCCGGATGATGAAAAAAGAAGAAGTGGTCAAGAAGTCGCTAAAGGTCTGCCAAGGTTGGAGGCCAAAACCCAGAGCAACGGTTCAGGCCAAAGCCGCAACGACAACCAAGGATCAACCACCTTAGGCTGATGCAAATTAGAGAAAGGTCACCTCACCACCATTTCCACTTTCGACGATAGCCCCTAAATCACCGTCAGATTCTACTCCCGCTTCGGTTGAGCCCAGTGGCTCACCCCGAAGCAAGAAGATGGCATTGGAACGCCTCGACCCATTGCAAGATGATCGAGGTAAAATTCTGATCAAGGAACGCTTGGGTCGATTGAGGAAGTCACGGGTCACTCCTAATGCAGGAGGTCGCAACAAATACAGGAAGACTCCTGTGGCTACTCACCCTGGGCTATGAATTGAAGTCCAAGAGCCCATCAAAACTTCACGCTCACAGAGGTGAACATTGACATGGGTAACTTTTGACAATAAAACAGTTCATCCTCAGAAGGAGACGTTCTCATCTGACGATGATAACGTTATACCTGAGAAGTCATGTCAACAGACAATGGGTTGCTCTGGCATTCATGCTGATAAGTTGTACTATCGTACTGGTGGTACGAGTAAATCTCAAAAAAGGAGTTCCCCAGAATCAAACACACATTGTTTGTGTTCGAAGTTGATCAGAGCAGTGTTATTGGAATGCAATTGCACCGAGAGAATTTTATAGAAGGTGTTGGTGTTCAATAGGCTGGGCACGGGATTACCCAAACCTAAATCAAGATTCTTCTACAAAAGAAGATCGGTGTCTCAAGGTGAATAATTGTCGGCAGTCACCATCAACATGACAAGCAAAGAGACGTCAACTCGTGCCAGTCCCGGACCATACGACCGGATGACTCGGTTACGATCTGGGACTATCAGACAATCCAATTACAACAAGGTGTAGAAGGGATTACCTTCAGACGACGAAGTGTCGAACACTGGCTCTGCGGTCGCTTCTGACAACACAGTTTCTAGCGAGAGACAACCCCGAGCTGTGCTCATGATCAGCACAGAACAGGTGGCCAAAATGATTGAAGAGGCCTTGAATAAATAAAAGGAGAACTTCAAGTTTGAAATGGACATGGCCATGTAGTAGATGAGAGAGATGCATGACCAGCAAATCTAAGCTCTGACAAATCGTCAAGGTGAATCTAGTCATCGCAACAACGCCAATTAAGTGGATAGTGACTCAGACAGGGATGAAGATCACAACGAGGATAACCAAAACTCAGGAGGTGGTCGTGAGAACACCAGTGGCAATGCCGTTGAAGCTGGTGAAAGTGAAAAGATAAAAGATCTTGAGAGCAAAATCAACACTTTGATTTCTGCTCAAGAGGTAAAGAAAACCGGAAGACCGTGCCTGTACCCAAGAGGGTGGAGTCGATCCCATATCTGTCGAAGTTCAATTTGATTAACTTCACACCATTCGACGGAAAGGGGTCCCCCGCTCAGCATCTGATCTACTTTAAATCCCACTTGGGGTTTATATCTAGAAACGAGCCCTTGATAGTTCGGTCATTCATTGGCACTCTACGAGGAGCTTCATTCAATTGGTACTGCCGTCTCAAGCCGTGCAGCGTTAACAGCTAGGACGACATGGATGCTATGTTCCTTACTAATTTTTTCAATGATGATACCGAGATATCTATCGGGATGTTATTGGATGAAAAGGAAAAGGCCAGAGAGACAGTTGACACCTTCGTCAAGAGGTTCCAAAACAAGGCAATGAATTGTCGGGACCCAATAACTGAGGAGTTCATCCTCCAAACTTACCATGACAACCATTCATTGGATGCACTCGAAGCAATGGGAACAACACCATCCAATACATGGAAGGATCTGAAGGTACGCGGGGAGCAAGCCGAACAATTCTTTAAAAGGAAGAAGGCAGAAAGAGGCTAGCAGGCGACGAATGCTGCAAAACAGAACTTCGTCCCTCACAGTAAAGCGAAGGCACAAGCATATGTAGTGAACGCTAACCCAACCTTCCAACAGCTACCTCAGCAACAGCCACAATAGCGAACGTAGCAACAGTCGCAGTCTCAGCAGTAGCAATGGCTGCAGAAGCAGAAGACTTTAGAACTGAGAATCCCAAAGACCTATTCCTTCAACGAGGATGAGATTCTTAAACTTTTCAAATATCTCATAGAGAATAACAAGATCAAGCTGCCTCTGATCTAAAATCAAGAGAAAACAGAGAGGACCAATGATTCGGAGTACTACACCTTCCACAGGGCAGTTCACCACCCTACTAAGTCATGCTACGGTCTTAAGGATAAAATCCAGGCCTTGATCGATGTGGGTTTCATCACGTCAAAGCCATCTAAAGAAAAGAAAGTTGGGGCGAACGCGGTATCCATCAGCTTTGGATCGGTACCTTTAACTTAGTTTGAACCAAAGCCTATCGTGAAAGTGGGGATGAAGACAATAAATGATGATCCTCACGAGCAACGTGAAAAGGGGCTCGTGCCACATACCACCGCAAGTGGCGAGATTCTTTGGGTCCACCTTGTCCTGCTCGAAGATGATTAGTGGACGACCTCTTCGTCCAAGAAAAAGTCAAAGGGCAAGGGAAAGCTATGTCATGCAACTTCAACAACCTGGAAAGGAACGATGAAGAAATTCTGACATGTGAGCTTTCCGAAGAAGAGCAAGAAGTCTTCGTCACCAGGAGCGGACATGAGTACAAGTATAAATATCCTGAAACTCCTAATCTAAATGCTAAAACACTGACGGAGCTAGGAGTGGCGAAAACCCCCCTACACATGCGGAAAAAGCACAGCAGCAGGTGGCCGCCAAGGAGGACATGTCAAAGTCAAAGGAGAAGCAAGCTCAACATTAGGAGGTCCAAGTTCCGAAGCAGTCTCGACTTAATCGTCCGGTTAGAAGAGACAAATCGGGAAGTTCGAGCACTCCGTACTACTTCGATGTTATGGCCGAGTTGACTAACATCCCGGCGAGGATAACTCTCTATGAGCTATTATGCCTGTCTAAAGAGATCTGAAAAGCCTTACAAGAGGCCTTGGCTGACTCTGAAGTGTTTCTCACGCAGATCAGGCTAGCTCCTGAAGAGCTGGAATTGTCAGCAGCCAAGCAATGCAATCTTATAGCCAAACGCCTCCCCTGCATTACCTTTACCAACGAGGACATGCAAACGAAGAATTCAAAACATGACAGGCCACTCTATTTCACCGGGTACATTGGTTCCAGTGAAGTAAACCAGATCTAAGTCAATTCGGGTTCTACTGTGAGCATCATGCCCTTGCACCTCATGCATAGCCTCAGGATTCCTACCAGTAAGCTGGCATCAACAGGCATCGTGACCTACAGATTTAGCACCAGCGGGTCTCGACCGCTTGGTAAAATCTGGATAAAGTGCCAAATGGGTGATTTGAAGTCTGAGGTCACATGCTATGTGATTGATGCTGAGACTTCCTATAACTTATTATTGGATCGGTCTTGGATCCATAATAATGTTATAGTCATTTCCACTCTTCATCACTGTCTGAAATATGTAGACACAAATAGTGAAGTCAAGACGGTGGTCGCGGATAAGTAACCATTTAAGGGATTGGAGAACTACTTTACTGACTCCCTCCTTTATGGTAACGAATCGATATTGGATCATTGGCCCAAGGCACGAACAGCGGTAAAAAAGTCGACACCGAAGCTCGGCTTGATTACGATGGTGGTTTTGTTATAAATGACATTGATTCCATTGTAATCAATCTTGACGGTGAAGAATCGTCGGATGATAGTTGTAACTGGCAACTTACCGACAACGAAATAAATGATGATTTAGAGTACTCATTGTCTTTAACTGATGTCATAAAGGGATTGTACGATGATCCCGGGCTACACATGCCAATCTGGTCATCTTGTGTAACACAGAAGCATCTCCGGGAGTCCTTCAGAATGACACTCGTCATCCCCACCAAAACAGGAAGCGAGAAAGATCTTATCTACGGTAAAGGAGAGGCGTTCCCATTACCGAATCACTTCTTGAAAGAAGATGATGGCGATGACAAGCTCGGGATCATTTATTCAGGTACAGTCCAGAAGTGCAGAGTCTAATGAAGAAATGGGGGTACGACCTGGCATGAGGAGAGGGACTTTGTTTCGGTTGAGGTCCTCGAGTTCCACCCAAAGCCGCGCACGTCCCCGAAGGAAAGCCCGATAACTATTATGGATTTAGGAGAGGACTGGGATACGTCTCTTCCTCAGATGATGAGTGTTGTTGGTTAATCAATAACCAACCACCCAATCTGGATAGAGATGGGTATTCATCTGATTCATCTGGATGGGACTCCGACATTAGTCTGGGTCAAATGTTTAAGAGTCTGATGTCAAATATGGCCACAACCGATCCTGCTACAATGGAGGATGATGAGCAAATTCTAACATGGGAGGATCCATAGATCCATCACCTCAATATCCAATACAGAGATCGATTCGAGCAAAGGTAACCTTCCACCGAAGACAGTCATTCAAATCAATATGGGCGACGAAGCTAATCCGAAGCCTATATTCATGAGCAGTAGTCTCCCTCCAGATGAAAACGAAGCATTGATTGCTCTCATTAGGGAATATATCGACGTGTTCACTTGCAACTACGAAGATATGCCAGGGCTCAACCCAAATGTAGCGACCCACCACCTCAATATCAAGCCAGATGCCAAACTTGTCAAGCGACAGTAGAGACGGTTTCATACGTATATCATGGGAGCAATTGTGGTGGAAGTGAAGAGGCTCATTGAGTCGAGCTTTATCAGGGAAGAACAACACCCTGATTGGCTCGTAAATATTGTCCTAGTTCTAAAAAAGAATGGGACAATTAGAATCTGCATCGATTACAGAGATCTGAATATCGCATGCCCCAAGGACGACTTTCCTCTTCTAATCATAGACATGATTGTCAACAATACATGTGAATTTGAGAGAATGTCATTCATGGATGGTTTCTTGGGTTATAATCAAATCAAGATGCACCCGGACAATGAAAAGCACACGACATTCAGGACCCCCCTCGGTGTCTTCTACTACATAGTCATGCCGTTCGGTGTGAAGAACGCAGGTGCCACGTACCAATGGGCGATGACTAAGATTTTCCAAGCGCATCTTCAAAAAACAGTTGAGTGCTACGTCGATGACTTAGTCATGAAGAGCCACAACAAAGGTGACCGCATCAAAGACCTAAGGACAATGTTCAATCTCATGCAGAGTTACCAGTTAAAGATGAACCCCACCAAATCCTTTCTCGAGATGTCCAGTGGTAAATTCCTCAGATTCGTCGTCACCACTAAGGGTATTCATATTGACCCAGATAAAGTAAAGGTGATACATGAATTGCAACCTATGAGAAATCTAAGAGAACTCAGAGGGTTGCAGGGGTGACTAGCTTACATCCGACGGTTCATCTCGAATCTATCCAAGAAATGCCAGTCTTCTCCAAGTTGAGCAAGAAAGGTGTGTCATTCGTCTAGGACGATGCCTGTCAAAAGGCATTTGAGGATATCAAAGCATATCTAGCGAATCCTCCCGTTCTCATCGCATCGAAGTCAGGTAAACCATTCTTGATTTACGTCAAAGCGATGAACCACTCGTTAAGCGCTTTACTCACACAAGACAATGACAACAGTCACGAGCAAGTGGTATATTACCTGAGTCAGACTCTAGTGAGTGCTGAATCCTGCTATCTGTTGATCGAGAAGGATTGCCTCGCATTGGTCTTCACAATCCAAAAAATGCAACACTGCTTAGTCGGACAAATGTTTTATGTTATTTCTAATGTAAATCCAGTCCAGGTAATCATGAAGCAACTGACCTCCATGAATTGGTGCTTGGCAAAATGGGCTTTGCTCCTATCTCAATAAAACTTGCACTTCAAACAATAGAAGTCGGTCAAAGAACAAGCAATTTGTGATTTTTTGGTAGCAAACCTGACGACAGACGCAGCCGAATTATATGACGACTTGCTAGATGAAACCCACGAAGTCAACATTATGTCGCACCAGCAAATATGGCGACTATACTTTGATAGAGCTTCTCGAGCAACCAATATGGTGAGCGCCCCCAGATGTTCTAAGATCTCTTCTGGAGTTGGAGTTGTTTTGGTTTCCCTGGGGAAGCATGTAATGCCTTGAGCCTACTCGCTAACCGAGCCGTGCTTCAATAATGTGGCTGAATACAGCGTGTTACTCATTGGGCTCAGTCTTGCCAAAGAACTGGGGGTCGAATATCTCAAAGCATTTGGTGATTCCCAACTCGTAGTCAGACAGATTCATGGGGAATATGAGGTCAGGAATCCAGACCTGCTCCCGTACCACTAGGTAGCCGTAGAGATGGCAAACTCGTTTAAAGGATTTTTCATCGAGTATATCCCGCACCTCCAGAACGCTCACGCGGACGCATTAGCAGCGTTAGCCATATCGTTAGCGCAACCTCCCGAGACTGAGCAGTTAGTCACTATCCGGACTCACCAGCTATTCGTACCGATGTATAATGAAGATAGTGAAGAGGAGGACAACAAAGAGATGGCCATCAAAGAAGTGCATTCGACCCAAGTTGAGCTGGAGCCATGGGATTGGCGCTTTCCCATCATCGACTACGTCTTGCATGGTATTTTACCCGAAGACGTGGAAGAGAGGGAATCGATCCGACGAAGAGCTTGCTACTCCGGTATCTTTCGAACAAAGAGGCAAAAGAATTCCTTAGGGAGGCTCACGCAGGAGGGTGTGGTGCACACTCACCCGGTCCCAAACTCTATGATCATATCAGAAGAATGGGATATTTCTGGCCAACAATGATTAGAGACACAATCGAGTATGCTCGAAAGTGCTACGCATGTTAGATACACGCAAACTACGTGCATCAACCTCCGGAGCATTTGCATCCTTCAGCTACATCTTGGCCTTTCGAAATATGGGGCATGGACATTGTAGGTCCCATTTTTCCTCCATCCATTAAAGGGGACTGGTTCATTCTTGCGATCACCGATTATTTCTTCAAGTGGGCTGAAGCGATTCTACTTAGAGAAGTGAAGATGAACAATGTCATCAGATTCATCACGCACTACGTCATCTATCGTCACAGCGTACCGAGATAGATCATACATGACAACGGTCCCCAATTCATCAACAATGCCTTCATCAGGTTTTGTGAAAAATTTAAAATTCAAGACATTTCGTCAATAGCTTACAACCCCACTGCAAATGGATTAGCTGAGGCGTTCAACAGACGATCATCAAGATATTGTTAAAGCTCGTGAAAACCAACAAGCGAGATTGGGACGATAAACTCGGAGAAGCACTCTGGGTGTATCGCACCACCATACGCATGCTGACCGGAGCTACCCCCTTATTCTTTGGTGCACGGATGTGAAGCAGTTCTTCCGCTGGAAATCTAAATCCTATCACTTCGCATTGCCCTTGCGACTGAGATGATGACGGAGGAACAACATCAGAAACACCTTGAAGAACTCGATATGTTGGATGAAAAGCTCCTGGAAGATCAACAACACATAGAGTTTTACCAAGCCAGGATGTCAAAGGCTTTCAACAAGAAAGTTCGACAGAGAACCTTTAAGGAAGGAGTGTTTGTCCTTGTTGGCGTTGAAAATTGCCTATAAGACCTCGACCCCGACTCGTGACAGGGAGTTGGTGTATGGCGAGCCATCTGACAACCCAATGCCGATCC
This sequence comes from Asparagus racemosus, assembly GCA_037177215.1. Classification (NCBI taxonomy): domain Eukaryota; kingdom Viridiplantae; phylum Streptophyta; class Magnoliopsida; order Asparagales; family Asparagaceae; genus Asparagus; species Asparagus racemosus. The sequence continues at coordinate 12,199 of JBAKGM010028320.1, forward strand.
AACGGCAAATAGTTGATGACGCGAGTACATGAAGTGAGTCAACGAAACGCATGAAGCAAGTCGAGGAAACACAAACTCAACCTTGAAGCCACGCCACCAGAGAAATCGAAGCCACAGCGCCGAGGGAATCAACGAGACGGCACAGGGGAAATCGAAGTCACGGCGCTGGGAAAATCAAAGCCACAACACTTGGGAAATCGAAGCCATGGCGCTGGGGGAAATCGATGAGACGGCACCAACTAGACTCGAGCGTCGACGGAACTGAACCAATCGAACTCCAGAATCGATGAAACGAACAACCGGACTCAGGAATCGACATGACCGAATGAATCGGACTCCTTGTTTTGAAAATATGACAATAATTGTATATTTTCGCTCATATGTTTAGAACAACCGCTATTTAAAATCCACCTATCTTTCTTTGGTACCTGAAATGATAAATATTTATAACTTTGGTACCCATTTTACGTTGGGTCCATAAAATTAGTCTTTAGGAAACCAAACCCATGAAGAGTTTGATTTTCCTATATAGTTAGTTGATAAACAAGCATCTTTAAAAAATGTAGAAATATAAATCTTTTTCTTTAAAGAAGTTATTTCTTTAGGCACCCAAATAGATTAATATTTTGATTTCTTTTTACATAAAACATTATCTCTAACATTTTGTTCATCTAATTTTGAAGATGATTTTACAAAAATGGTTTTCTCAAAAATATTCTTATCAACAAGAAAACCCAAACCTTTTATTTTTTCAGATTCTTTTTGATATAAAAGAAAATTTTTAAGATTTTCTTACCTTTATTAAATTTACTAACATTTGAACATATAAAATCAAATTTTGATTTGATAGAAAAAATATCTTTATCTAAAACATTAATGTGAATCTTTAAATCATTACATTCTGATTTTAGATAAACATTCTCACTAGTCAAAACATGATTTTCTTTAAGCCAAGATTCATTTTCCTCTTTCAATTTAATTTCTTGAGAATTAGAATTAGCAGAGGAATTTATATAAGAAATTTCATCTAATAATCTTTTCGTTTCACCTTTAAAAAAATTATGTGAAGCTTTTAATCTCAAAAAAGTTTCATATAATTCATTAAATACATCTAAAAGCTCTTCATTATCATTTACCTCATCTTGTGCTATAAAACACATATGAGTGCTTTCCTTTTCCTCAATTTCTTTATCTGAAGATGAATCATTACTATCATCCCATGTAGCCGCCATGACCTTTCTTTTCTTATTACTTTGAGCACTATTGGAATTGTTGAAGTAATTTGATTTTTGCTTATTTTTCAATAATGGACAATTTTGTTTCACATGTCCTGTTTTATTACACGTGAAACAAAAAAGTAAGTTATTTGAATTTGAATTCTTAGATTTGAACTTACCTTGTTTAATAAATTTTTGAAACTTGCGTGCAAACATGCTCATTTGTTCTTCTTCATCATCCGAATCTTCTTTATTGGAAGTAGTATTGAATGCAAGTACTTTTATGGTTTTTGTTTTATTTTCACTTTTTCATATCTTCAATTTGAAGCTCATAAGCTATTAGATTGCCAATGAAATTTTCCACCGTTAGAGTTCATAAATCATTTGCTTCCTTTATTGTGGTGACTTTTTTTCCCATTGTGGAGTAAGTGAATGAAGTATCTTTCGTATCATTTCCACTTGAGTATATACTTTTCCTAGACCAATGAGAGAATTAGTAATGTCGGTAAATCTTATAAACATCTCTCCAATGGTCTTGTTTTCCTTCATTCTGAACAATTCGAACCCGTGTACAAGAACATAAATTTTAGATTCTTTAACCTTATTTGTACCTTCATGAGTTACCTCGAGTGTGTGCTAAATGTCGCATGCAGATGTGGTCTTTGAGACTCTGTTGAACTCATTCTTGTCAAGTGCACAGAACAAGGCATTCATTGCTTCAGAATCCAAATTTGCGTTGTTCCTTTGAGATGCAGTCCATTCCGCAAAAGGAGTTTTTAGCTTCTCAAATTTTGTTTCCACAATATTCCAAAGTTCATAGCCAATTGATTAAAGGTAGATTTTCATTCAGCACTTCCAATAGTTGTAATTCAAGCCATTGAACATTGGTGGACGATTGGTAGAATGTCCTTCCTTAAATTGTGAAGTTGAATCAATAGTTGATACCATCATTCACCTTGCTCTGATACCAAATATAGGATCGTTGATCTAAAACACTAAAACACTAGAGGGGGGTGAATAGTATTTTATTAAAAATTATGCAAAGTAGATTATAAATTGCAATAAAGATAGCATCAATCACAGAAGATAATCAACCCAAACACAAGAGATTTTATACTGGTTCTACCTCCCCAGGTACATCCAGTCTGCAAGTAAATCCCGCTTGAGATTTCCACTATGATTTTAAAAAATAATTACAAAATCGAAAAGCAAACCTGACCAATTTGCAAGACCATGTAAATTGCACACAATCTCTACACCAAGACATCAACACCTCTCCAAACCTGAGAGAGAACTTTTATGAATCAACTAAAACAATTCATATAAGCCTTGATGTATTGTGATGTGTAATAGTGGCTTAGGAATCTTTTTAATCTCTGGAAAATGCCCAAGTGATTTGTATGTAATATTAATCTCAAAGGCACAAAAATCAGAGAATGCTTTTTCTCAATCTTTTTCTCTCTTTAGAATATTAAAGGATCAAAGCTTATGCATAGATGGAAACTGTTTATATAGCCGGCTAATAGTCATTGTAGTCGACTATTCTGTAATTTGATAGAAACTGTATTTTATGTGTAAAAACTTAGTAGTCGACGATAACATGCATAGTAGTGGACTATTCTATGATATACAGAATCTTAAAATATGTCTAAGTCTTAGGTAGTCGACTACACTGTATATTAGTCGACTATACTGTAAAACGACAGAAACTTATATTTTGACATAAATCTTTGATAGTCGACTATTAATCTAATTAGTCGACTATTAAGGGATAAAAATGATATGAATGAAATGTTAAGACTTGTAAATTAACTATAAACTCTAATGGTTAACATAGCAGATTTCTATTGTTAACCAACACACTAAGCATGTGTTAGTGTGTTCTAAATGTGTGTGTGTATGTGTGTGTGAGTGATCAAGGCTTGTACAAATTTTCTAAGTAAAGAAGATATAAAATAATTTATATGAATTTAAAGCTAATATTTTCAGTGCTTCACAAATCCTCAAACTCATCTTGTACTTGTCCATATATCTTATTCATGTTTAAAGTTACATATATATATAGCACACATACACACATATGCACACATAATATAAATTGTTATCATCAAAACAATAGAGACATGATATCCAACAAGTTGCTCCCTTTCCAGATAGACTCAAACCTAGAAGAAACTTTCCCCAGGTAGAACAAATCTTAGAAAGTTACATACATGTCAACATCAACATTCCTCACTTAGACACAGTTGAATAATCCCATCTCATGAAAATTTTTTCAAGAATTTGTGCACTAAGAAAAGAACCACTAATGTTTTTAAAAAAGTCTTTTTAGCTGCTAATCTCAGTGACATGCTGTCAAAGCTGATGCCTCTGAAATATAAGGACCCTAGTTGTCGTACTATTTATGTATCATAGGAAATACCTTCATTGATAAAGAACTTCTAGACTTAGGATCTAGTGTGAATCTTCTTTCCAATTCAGTCTATCAAGAGGTAAGGGTAGGTGAATTGAAGCCAACTAGATGTACTATATAGTTAGCTAATAGATCCATGAAAATACCCAATAGAGAGATAGAGAATGTTTTGATCAAGGCTGGGGAGTTTATGTTTCCCGTTAATTTCATAATCTTTGAAATGCAACTCATTTTTAATCTTAAAGGTCAAATCCCAATTATCTTAGGTAGACTGTTCTTAGCAACCTCAAATACTTTGATCAATTATAAAACCGCTCAAATAAATTTATCTTTTCGGAACATGATTATTGATCTCAATATTTTTAATCTAGGAAAACATCACAGTGACCCGTCTGATCAACCCCTAAAAGTGAACATTATCTAGGGAATTTCTAATGAATAGTAAGAAATAGAGTGCGAGTTAGATCTTTGTTTATCTGACTTAGGTTTTGAGGAGATTTTTTATGACAAAATTAAACTATTAGAAGAGCTAGATCTGTTGGTAGATCATGTATTTGCATTAAGTGGCAACCTAAACTTTTGGATATAGAACCCCGAGTCCAACTTCATCTGTCTATAGAGGAACCCCCTACGTTAGAGCTTAAATCGTTACCCGAAAATTAGAATGTATGCCTATTTAGGAGAGAATGAGACTTTACCAGTTATCATTGCTTTTGATTTGACACCTGATCAAAAGGGAACCCTCTTAGATGTTTTGAGAGAAAATAGGGATGCTATTGAATGGACCATGGCTGATATCAAAGGGATTAGTCCAACTATTATTCAACATTGAATCCATTTGATAGATGATACCAAATCTACTAAGGATCCCCATCGTAGGATGAACCCAGTAATGAAAGAAATGGTTAGGAAAGACATAATGAAATGTCTTGATAATGCGATCATTTATCCTATTTTAGAGAGTTTCTGGGTGAGTCCAGTCCAAGTTGTTCCACAAAAAAGTAAGGGATCACCGTGATCCAGAATGAGGCTTTGGATGGCGAGTCTGCATTGATTATAGGAAATTCAACTTAGCCATGCAAAAAGATCACTTACCTCTTCCCTTCATAGACCAAATGCGATAACATTTAGTAAGACACAAGTTCTACTATTTATTAGATGGTTATCCAGGTTACAATCAGATTCCCATCGCTCATGAAGATCTAGAGAAAATCACTTTCACATGCCTGTATGGAACTTTTACCTACTATCACATACCCTTTGGATTATGCAATGCTCCTGCTACTTTTCAACGGTGCATGATTAGTATATTTTTCAATATAGTTGAGCGATTCTTACAAATCTTCATGGATGATTTTTAATATTTGGTGACTCATTTTATGAATGTTTGCATCACCTCAAACTTTTCTTAACTCGGTGTAAGGAGAAAAATCTGACTCTCAATTGGGAGAAATGTCACTTCATAGTCAAACATGGAATTGTATTAGAGTATGTTGTTTCTAATAAGGGTATAGAAGTTGACAAAATTAAGGTAAATCTCATTTCTAGTCTTCTTCCTTCCAAAAATGTCAAGGATGTCAGATCATTCCTTAGTCATGCTAGTTTTTACTAACGATTCATCAAAAACTTTAGTAAAATTGCTCGGCCTGTAACTAATCTTTTAGCTAAGGAACCACCCTTCGATTTCTCTCCTAAATGCCTTAGGGCCATTAATCATCTAAAAAAGGAGCTCATCATAGCTCCTATCATTCATGCACCAGATTGGACTCTACTTTTGAGTTAATGTGTGATGCAACCGATTTTACAGTTGGCGCTTGCCTTAGGACAACGGTCAAATGAAAAACCTCATGTGATCTATAATGCAAGTAGGGCACTGAATGATCCTCAAGAAAATTACTTTATCATCGAGAAGAAATATTTAGCTATTGTTATTACCTTAGAGAAATTTAGGTCATATCTCATCGAGTCCTTGACCAAGGTTTTTACACCGATCGCGTTATACTGTAGTATCTTTCAGCCAAACAAGGTGCCAAAGCATGACTCGATACATGTGCTCCAAGAGTTTGATTTGTAAATCCTTAATAGGAGAGGAGTAGATAGCCCAAGAGCAGATCATTTGTCTAGGCTTTCTAATGCACCAACACCAAATATTCCAATCAACAATCATTTGTTGAATGAACAACTATGACAAGTTCAATCTGTATCACGATTTGCAAATGTTACAAACTACTTGGTCATAAAATAGATCCCTTCACATTGGTCTAAAAAAGATAGATCATGCTTCCTCTCCCAATTAAAATATTTTTACTGGGATGATCCCTATCTGTTTAAGTATTGTCCTTGCCAGATTTTTAAAATATGTATTTCGAATGAAGAGACTAAGAGTGTTCTTTCCTTTTGCCATGAGTAAGCTTGTGGGGACCACTTTGGTCTAAGAAAAATCTTCAAGAAAATCCTCCAATGTGGGCTATATTGGCCTAATCTGTTCATAGATACATATGAGTTCTATAAAGCCTGTAACCATTGTCAATTTTTAAAAAAAAATCGCTAGAAGAAATGTGATGCCCTTACAACCAATCCTAGTTGTTGAGCTCTTTTATTTGTGTAGCATAGATATCATAGGACCATTTTTGAAGTCTTTTAGAAATATATGCATTCTGGTAGCTATGAAATACATGTCTAAATGGGCTGAAGTGGTAGCTTGTAAAATCAATGACAACAAGATGGTTGTCAAGTTTCTGAAGGAAAATATTTTTCCCGGTTTGGAGTGCCAAGAGAAATCATTAGTGATAATGGTGCACATTTCTGTAACTTTTCTTTTTTCAAGTTTTGATAATGAAATATTCAATCACGCATAAATTATCAACCCCTTATCACCCCCAAACTAGTGGTCAAATAGAGGTTACAAATAGATAGATCAAATAAATCTTACGAAAAATTATTAATCAGAATAGAAAAGATAGGTCTATTAAATTGTGTGATGCTTTAGGGACCTATCGGATAACTTTTAAAAACCAACTTGGACATGTCACCGTACATGCTCGTTTTCGGAAAGGCGTGTCATTTACTGGTTAAACTTGAACACTGAGCTATGTGGGACTCAGAAAGTAAAACTAGAATGCTCCAAATAAGCAAGTTAGAAGAGATTTGAAATGATGTATATATAAACTCAAAAATTTTAAAAAAGAAAATCAAAATTTTCTACGATAACTCAATAATACGGAAGAATTTTACACTGGGATAAAACGTTTTGCTCTATAACTCAAAGCTCTATCCTTTTCCTGAAAAATTTAGATCACGATGGACAGGTCCGTATATTGTTAAGAAAATTTTCTATCATGGGCCTATCGAGATTGAAAATCCTAAAAATGATTATATTTTCAAAATCAACGCTCAACGTTTAAAATCATTTTTAGAATTTTTTAACTCAAAGAAGGGAAGGCGTTGGTTCTTTATGAACCACACTATTTTTTTAAAAAATGATTGAAAAAAATATCTTATGAAAAATAAAGGAGGAAAACAAAGAGGGAAAAATCCTATTGTTTTAGCTCATATGTAAATAAGAAAAATTGGTTTCTCTTGGCCCACGACGAAAGGCCCAAATAAAAAATTAATAAACTTTTAATTGGACTATAGTCTATCCAAGATTAAAAATATATATATTAAGTTTTCTTGGGCTACAGTCTAACCTCAATCCCTCAAAATCAAAGTTTTTTCTTCAAAACTCATCTCCAAACTGAAGAAGTGTGTAATTAGGAGCGCTTTCCACAAAGAATTACAATGATCTTGCAATCAAATCACTTGAATTCAAGCTAAAACTTTTTTAAACCATAGCTTGTCAACTTGTCATGTTTTTCTATGATTATGGTCAAGTTTGTGGATAACAGTAGTGTGATTGACATGAGAATGGACATAGGAACAATTTTGCTAAGTTTGATTGAGAACTTTTGTAGATCAATCGATTAATTCGAATCTGCAATGAACTGATCGATAGACCAATCAATTGGCTAAACGATTGACGAATTGACTAGACGATTGATTGATGAATCGATTAGCAAACAAAGGTAAAAACTATAGTTTTATGCAATTTTACATTTTAACTCCTGAAACTATAAAATTCTTACAAATTTGAACCCCAATTGCTATGCTTAACCACCTTTTTGTAAATAAGATATGGCTTCAAGAAAAGGACAAAGAACTGCACAATCCTCTCTCACTTTCGACAACCTACCCATTCACTTTGAGAGAGGATTTATTACTGCTAATGTTTGCATTTCAACCTATTGTCGAAGTCTTTAAGAGAGCTTGGATCAGTTGCATGATGATTAGGAAACCCAAGATGGCTAACTCTACTCTAGTTAGAGAATTTTATGCAATTAGACTAGATTAACGGAGGACACAGCTGCTTCCACTATTGGGGGTGATGATAACAATCACACGCAAGCTCATTTAGAAGATCTTTGGACTCCCAGCCCCCCCCCCCCAAAATTGCCCCAATTTCTTCCAGGTTTTAGCTGTGTTGAGTGTAGCCTCTGATGACTACAATCAAATGCCGGAGTATATGTTTGGACAATACGTAGGGGTGGGACGTTGCATTTAGGCATGCTTAAGAAAGAGTTCATCCTTCTCAACCTCTTTCTTAAGTTTGACCTACACCCGAGTGCTTCATATTCAGTTATCACCACCTGAGACCTTCTCCTTATATACGGGATAACTATTAGTCAGCATTTCGATGTAGCAAATCTTATCTATAGGATAATTGGGGGTACGACGACTAGCATCAAGGAGTATATTAGTTAGCATTACAGGCAGAAAGTCCAGTTGATCTACCTTTTTCATAGCAATCGAATTTGTGAGGCTATCGATGTACCAACACATGCTATAGATAGACTAAATGTATGGCGGGCACCATTGATAACTAAGTTAGTGAAGAAGAGTATTTTTGCCTAAGGCAAGGGGCCCACTGCTTCCACTTCTACTTCTTCATATAGATCAGTATAACAGACCCTTCCTTCATTGCCACCGCCACCAAGTGATGCACCCACTTAGTGGATATCCTAGATGCTTGGCAATCGTCTCTAAGCTATTGAGATCGGGTTTCACTAGTTCAGATAGGATTCCATCAGTTTCAGGGTCAGTACACGACTGATCAAGGGCACCTCACAGCTTAGCTAGAACAGTTCCATTACTATCAACATTATATAGTCTCAGCACTTCAGGAGAGACGAGCCAAATCTGAGGCCTCACCACTTTATCAACCTCCACCCGTACCTCCATCACAACAAGATCCAACACCATCACCACCACCACGTCATCAGCCTGTTTTACTACCAGAGGAAGAGGAGGATATCAGCAGTACCAATATAGAAATAGAGCATGAGGATGTAGAGATCATAGGGACCGATGATCAGGACAATGAAGGTGATGATCAGGGAGAGCAGGATCAGTCTAGCGATGGAGAGTAGTGAGACATATTTCAACTTTATATCACCCCTACTTGACTTTTATTTTGGCATGTACTCATATTATATATTGTGGTGATTATGTGTTTGAGTTTTATTTCTATTATTTGCCTTGAGGACAATGCAGAGTTTGTGTGACACCCCAGGTTTCAACAAGGCTGCACTCCAAGGTGAAACCCAGAATGTCAAACCTGCCATGGACCAACACCGTGCAACAACATGTTTCACCATCACAGTAATATCTCTCTAGTGAAGTCAAATGACAGGTGTAAGTGTAAAACAGGCAAATGAATAATAAAGTAGAACAATGAAATCGAGAAATCACAGAAGTAGTATAGAGATAATCAACATCA
>JBAKGM010028544.1:0-21566 GCA_037177215.1 Asparagus racemosus
ATAGGGTTTTTCATGGTAGTAGAGAGAGTAGAGAAATACACCATAAACCTTCATATAGCTGTCATCTCCTTGTTCATTTAAATTCGTGCTTTATGTGGTAGTTGCGGGGTGATATGCAAGGGCTTCTCGCCGATCGCACAGAGTGGTTGCTCTCTGGTCGTTGATTAAGAAAGACATGATGATCCTACATAAACTATCCATTTAGTGAATCCTAAACTTGTTTTTTATGGTCCTAGAAGCATGTTAGGGTTTCTTTATTTTTCGCTATGTATAATCCAGTTGTAGATTCACCCCCATTACATATGTATAGTTATCCAGATCTTAGATTGGTATCAATGCCAGATAGGATCATTGGTTAGTTTCTTGATGGTGATTTTGGTCCCTGGTGTTATGACATAATCCTTACAATGTCTATTGTTTGAGTAATAACAAACTCTCATTTGGTACTAATATTTATTTGATATGATATAATAAAGGTAAATACAAGTATAAGAAGTGTTCGATACAAAACGACACAAAAATTGGCTAAAAAGTTGATTTCAACCTCCTTACCATCTACAGTAGGCATCCACCATCGATGGTAGGATGATCTCATCGATGGTCAATAGTATACATTGATAATATTTACTCTAGACACCATCATATCATCTATGGGCCTCTCAACCACTGATAGGGCCTCAACAACATCGATGGTCGAGAGTCACCATCGATGGTAGAGTTGGCTGATTGTAAATTTCTTGATTTAATCATAGTCATTCGTCATTTCTTTTATCTCCAATCTCTACCACATTTAGGAGACCTCTTTCCTAACCAATTGGGAACTATATATCATTGAGAGAGAGAAAGAGAGAGAGAGAGAGAGAGAGAGAGAGAGAGAGAGAGAGAGAGAAGATGATAGTTCTACGTTTTGATTGGTGAGAGAGTTCATTGAATGATTTGACCCCCAAAGCCTCGACAAAGTCTTATTCACCACACACAACATCTCTAGATCGTTTCATTGAGAAGAGTTGCTCTTGGATGGATTCTCTACATTGCTCTTTATCGACCTATATTTATATCCATTGAATGATAGCTTGTTTAAAAAAACGGACTGTATAATCTTTCTTGATTTTCTGAGCTTTAACTATTTGTGCTGCTTTTCATTTAAACTTGGTTTTTATGGCCAAGTCGATTTGAATTGAGGGTTAAGACTAGCTTGGGCTAGGAGTTACTCACTGTGGAGGGTTAGGTTAGATAATTGGTTTTGAATAGATTTTAGGGTGCGGTATTGTATGCCTATTGAATCTGGTTTGATTAAGGAGAAGTCTTTGCAAAGTAATGAAGCCCCTTCATGAGAAGGAAAAGCAGATGTAGGATTGTTACCCGAATTACTATGAAACCTTGTGTTCCTGGTTAGTTTTTTTTGTATTTTTTATCGTTAATTGCTTTTATTTTATCTTTTCCACTACATATTCTGTGTTTTTGGCAAAAAAAGGTAGCAACTCTATTCAAACCTCCTCTAGGCTTGTGTCTCAGATCCAACAAGTAGTATTAGAGCCTTTTTATCCATCTTAGAATTCATAACCTAGGTAAAGATGTTTAGTTTGACCTCAGCAATGGCTTTTCCTAAGGGACACATTGTCAGTCGACCCCTGCTTCTCGATCAGTCAAACTATGCCTATTGGAAGGCATGCATGAAAGTCTTTGTTATCCACTGATTTTGGAGTTTAGGGTAGTGTAGAGAATGGATATAGGGAACCTACGCCCGTGGTAGATGAGAACACTATTGTCATCCCTATAGATAAGTAGACTCCTACCAACAAAAATATTTTTTCTTTGAATGCAAAAGCCATGAATGCTCTTAAAATCTATTTGATGGCTAAAGAATTCAATCGTGAGTCATATTGTTTTACTATGCAAGAAATTTGAAAAACTTTGGAAGTTATACATGTGGGAACTTCACAGGTGAAAGAAGCAAAACTTACAATGCTTGTGAGTAAGTATAAGATTCCAAGATGAAGGCATAAGCGAGTATTCTAGATATGTTTATCCAATTCACGAACATTATGAAAAAATAAAAACCTTTGAGAAAAGAGTATGATGACGAGGAGCCTGCAAGAAAAATTCTTCACTCTTTGTCGAGAGGTTGGAAGCCGAAGGTAACGGTTATCAAATAATTATAAAACTTTTCTGAACTAACTCTTAAAGAATTTTGTAGGAAATCTTCTTGCATATTTAGTGCATTTGAGAGAAAGAGAAAACGATTCAAAAATATTACAAGAAGAAGTCGTTAACTTTGAAAGTGAAAATAGAAAATCAAAGGCCAAGGAAACATGGGTATGAGCTCGAGTGGGTATGAGCTCGAGTTCTAAGAGTGAGAACGATAACAATGTAGATCAAATTGTTAAAGACTTGGAAGTCTTCCTCAAATCAAAGATGGTCAGAAATTCTTGCAAGACAAATGAGATCACTACACAAACAAGATAAATAAATATTACTCTACTGATACTAATGTTAAACCAACTTGTCTTCATTGCAAGAAACCGGGTCACTTAAGGAAGAATTGCTTGATGAACAAAAAGGACTATGAAGGAAAGGGTAAAATTTTCAAAGTGACTACATGGGATGAATAGGAGAGCAGCTCAAGCGATGATGATAAAAGAGCACACTGTTGTCTCATGGCTAAGGATAGCAATTCTAATGATACCGAACATGAGAGCTTCAATAGTCAAATGTACCCTATATATGGTGATTTATATTCTAAATATAATACAATGTTGGGTTGATTTGAGAGACTTGCTATAGATATAATACTTTGGAAAAAGATGTATTCAAATCTAGAGAAGGATAATAAAACTTTACAAGAGAAGTTAGAGAAATCCTCTTTAGAGTTAAATGCTCCAAACAATGTAAGTGAAAATATCTCTTTTGAACGCATATAATATTATATATATAGAGACATGAATTTTGATCTATCCAAGCTACTAACTGAAAATTCAAGTGAATAGTTGCTAGGGCAAATGAGCTTTTACGTGAGTTGTTTTGTGAACAAAGAAAGCTTTAAACTAAATGCACTACCATAGTTTCTAAAAATGAACAATTTAAGTCCAAAATTATTGATTTGGAAAATCCTTGAAATTTTTTTCATTGGGTTCTAAAGGTTTAAAGATGGTCATTTCCCATCAACTATTTGCAAAAGCTAAAACTGGTTGGTTATTTATATTCAGAAAAATATATAAAGTTTCAACCTTCTTCTATAAAAGGAAACAACTTAACTCTATTTGCACCTATTTATAATGCATCATCTACTATTTATACTTTTTGTGATAAAATAAATCATATTTCAATGAATTATCTATGCAATATAGAGTTAAAACAATTAAGCAGATTTGTGTACATAAAGCCACAATTACTAACCAACGTGAAACTATGTGGATACCTAAGTCATACCTTTCTGCTTGTCTATAGGCGTGTAAGTAGGCTAGGGAGTATGACAACATCTTGATTTGGTTGCTTAAAGCATGAGATGACAAACATAAATATGTTCCTTAGCATGATCAGGAAGAAAAATGCGTATGTGATTTTTTGGATCAATAAATAAGGCAAATTGTTGGAGTTCATGCGAATGACAATACTTCTTTTAAACTTCTTATTTCTTTTCTTGAGAGCTTAATGATTATATCATTTCTATTAATAGAGTGTGATATATATGTGTGTGTGTGCGCGCACACACACACACACACATATATTCTTTTTCTGAACCTAGTCATTGCAACATTGGTTATTTTTTAAAATAGGTTTAGTTGTTGTTCTAATTAATAGACATACAAATATGTATACTTTGTATCTTAATAATATTTATTGTAAAAGAGCAAAATAGTTTGGGAGGTAGGAGAAGTTGCTGATACATTTTAAATAAGGCTTCATTATGCAAGTATGGATTTAATGCAAAGGTATGCAATGCTTCATCAAATCTTATCATAGATGAAAGCTTCAGGAATATTCTATGAACCTTTCTCATTGTATGTACATTTTTTTATTTTTTATTTCTTTTTGGTTTTCATTTTAGGTTGTTGTTAGATATTTTCCCCTTTCTTTCCCATTCTTCCCATATCAAAAATAAAATAAAAATTTTCTTTCTTTCTTTTTTATTTTCTTTGAAAAAACTTGGACATGCCTATGTATATGCTTTTACAACATTGATTGACATGATATTACTCTTTTGTTATGTAGGTTTGATTATGCTATATAGGTTCACATATATTATTCAAATCTATATGTACATATCTTTGCACACAAATAATCAAAAGATGATTACATGACACGTTGGTGACGCATGATATTTCATGTTGCAATTTCACACACCTATGTCTATACTTATCATGTTTTGTATTGTGAAATAGTGGTAGAGAGTCTTATATTTAGTTTATAGATATTTTGGGTTATATCAAGTGATTTTGAGCTCATCTATCACTTGGCTAATGCACAAATTTTCTCTTTATATATGCTAAAGTGCATTTGTGTCAAAAGTTTAATAAAATAATAATAGTGTATTTGTTAAAAGACAATCAAAGATCCACACTCTTATAAAATATAGGAAAACATTAAGTGTATTCATTAAAAGATGGTGAAAGATCCACACTCGTGGATTATGTTTGTGCATAAGGTAGTCATCCTGTACTATATTTTATATTTAGAGATAGTGTGAATCAACGGCCTAACAATATCATTCTTCCTCTGAAATCATGTACGGTTGGGGTGATAGGGTGACACTTTGATCCTTAGTCTCTAAGGTTAAAATAGTTCAAGTATTATTATTGCTCAAAATTCAATTTGATATCCCTGAAGTTTTCCAATGAACTAGCATGAGTCTTTTCACTATCTGTTTCACACACTTTATACTTATATTAATCTTTTTCTGTATGCATTTTGAAGTTATTTCTCTCGTGTTTATGTGTTTTGTCATTAAAATTTGGTCCCTTGTGCTATTTTTCTATAAATGTTTTGTATAAACTAGTGTGCTTTTCTCTCATGTACATCTTTTGGATGATTTCTATTTGAATTTCTTGTGTATAAAGTATTTCCATTGGTGTGTTTTCTACTTTTGCTAATAACAAAAGAGGGATACTTTATAAATTTGAAATGAAATTTGGTGAGTTTGGTGGTTTTTTGCATGAGTGGAGTTTTTGACTAAGTGGGATGATGGTTTGATTCTTTTTTTTTGTTGAGAACACTTGATGCATTATTTTTGGGAGAGTTTTATAATACCTGTGCTCGATTATATTTTTCATGAATGCATGAATATAAGGGAGCATTATATATCTTTTTCTTTTGTATGGGAGTGTATTTGTGCTTATTGTGCTATCTATATATTTTAAATATAAGTGCATTTGATATTTCAAATTTCAAGTTTTATTATTATCAAAAGGGGGAGATTTTTAGGATGTAGTCCCTATGATATCTCTTGTTTGAGTAATAACAAACTCTCATTTGGTACTAATATTTATTTGAGAAGATATAATACATGTATAACATATATAAGAAGTGTATGAGATGAAACGATGCGAAAATCAGCTCGAAAGCTGATTTTAGTCTTCTCACCGTCAATGATACATCCACCATCGATGGTAGGATGAGCTATGGTCAACAATATACATCAATGATACTTACTCTAGACATGTCCATATCATCGATAGGCCTCTCAGCCATCGATGGGGCCTCAACACTATCGATGATCGAGAGCCACTATCGATGGTAAAGTCGCCTGATTGTAGATTTTTTGATTTAATCTCAGCTGTTTGTCATTTCTTTTATCTCCAATCTCTATAATGTTTAAGAGACCTATTTCCTGACTTATTGGGGACTAAATATCACTGAGAGTGAGATAGTGAGAGAGAGAGAGAAAGAGAGAGAGAGAGAGAGAGAGAGAGAGAGAGAGAATATGAGAGTTCTAGAGTTTTGATTGGTCAGTTAATTCATTAAGGGTTTGAGCCCCAGAGCCTCGACAAACTCTGACTCCCTATGCACAACATCTCTAAATCATTTCAACAAAGTGAGTTGCCCCTGGATTGATTCTCTGCACCATTCTTCATCGAGCTATACTTATATACATCAAATGATTGTTTCTTTAACAAATGGCTGTAGATCTTTCTTTATTTTTTAAGCTTTAACTATTTGTGTTGGTTTGATTTAAACTTTATTTTATGACATACTCAAGCCGGTTTGAATTGAGTGGTGGGACTAGACAGGTATAAGAGTTACTCATTGTAGAGAATTAGGTTAGACAACTAATTCCAGGTAGTTTCCAGGGTGCAGTCTTGAAAGGCTACAAAATCAGGTAGCGATTTAGGAGAACTCTTTGTATAGTGAGGAAGCCCCTTCACTAGAAGAAAGAGTGAATGTAGGATTGTTATTTGAACCACTATAAAATCTATTGTGTTCCTGGTTTGTTACTTTTTGTGTTTGTTTATCACTGGTCGCTTTTATTTTATCTTTTCAGCTGCATATTCTGTATTTTTGGTGAAAAACGATAGCAACCATATTCATCCCCTCTAGGCTTGCATCTCAGATCCAACACCTAGAATAGAAAATTTTGAATTTTTATTATTAAATTTATTTTTGATTAAAAAATAAAACTTTTAGTGTAAAAATTCTATTTTTGACATCCGGGATGTTAAATTTGCTGTAAAAATTTGACCTTTACGTAGTAGTTGGCACCATTTAATAAATCTAGGATTTATTAATCTTTTTTTGAAAATTCTTTTTTTGAGTTTTTAAGAAATTTAAAAATTTTTGAATTTTTTGAGTTTTAAAAAATTTCTAAACCCTAGATCTCACAACCGCCTGCGTCGAGGGCACTTACAGTGGCGAGAGCCAGCGTTGGTAGCTCTGGCACTCAGCGCTAGAGTCCCTTCAACTGCCACCGCCGGCGCTAGGTGCCAGTGACATTGATGTTTTGTTAAAAAAATAGAAACACTAGATTCATCCTGCCGCTAGCTCTAGGGGCACTGACGGCGGTGGGACTCTAAGGTGACAGCTTCGACGGCCATAATGAGTAAGGCTCGCGGGAGGTGGTGGCACTGATTGCTCAAGTGGAGACATTGTGGGCGGGGCTCGTGGTTGAACCCTGGCCACGGGTTAGGGTGGTGCTCTTGGTTAGCGACTCCGCTACCACAAGATCTAAAGCCAGCGGGTTTTGAAGCCATAGGAGTAGAACCGTAAATACGAGGTTCTTTTTTAATCTGATTCTCTGGATAAAATATTTTAAAATTAGAAAAATATTTAAAAATAATAAAAATATCTAAATATTTTAGAAATATTTTATAAAATATTAATTATTTTTCTTTAAAAAATTTAAAATTTAAAATTTAATGAAGTGGGGCCCACTAGATTTCATAATAAATTTGTTTTCAATTTTTTTATAAAAATAGTTTTGGACTTTGAAAGTCTAAAAAATTTATTTATAAAATCCTATAAAATCTTGGGTATTTTGATTAGTAGCCATTCCAGTGGGAGCGCCTGGGGCGTTTAGCCAGTTTTAAGAGAAATAAAAAATCCTAATAAAATTGACAAGATAAATAGGGTACTTAAATAAAATTATGAAATTTCTTATTTATGTTTTTCATTACTTAAATAAAATTATGAAATTTCTTATTTATGTTTTGTCATGTCGCATGTTCAAGCACATGCTGAAATATAAAAAAATTATTTCAAGTAGAAGATTTCAAGTAGAGATGATAGTATGATTTAACTACCCAATCTAGTCTATCTTAGAAATCTAATACCATTTTTGAAAATTTGTAACAAATTTTTAAAATTTTATCTTTGAACACTGTGGCTGGGCCGTAGGCCTTCTTATTTCTATTTGGATTGTTGATGCTAATAATAAAACAATCAGTTAAATGTGAGTTGTTGAGAGTGATTAGGGTCCTCTAACTCCTTCGGACATCCGACCCCGAAGGCGACTGTTCTCTCCTGCACATGAGAGAACTCATAAGAGGGTGGAGTTAGGTTCTCTAGTCATTCCTCTGACAATCAAGTCAGTAAAAATGCTTGAGTGGGGATGAAAATTGAAGAACCGAAAGAGCTCTCCTTTTTTAGCAGCAGAAATTACTTACCTTTGTGCTGAAAACAACCCCCTATTTATAATAGTAGAAGAGGGGTAGTCTGGAAACTTTGGCAAATTCTGAGCTTGCAGCTAAGTTGGCATTGCTTTACAGGTATCGGCTGCTGAGTGGTGGGGAAGTCACCTCAACGTTTAACATGAAGTGATAGGAGGCGTGCGGTGCCGACATGGTTTGATGTGTCATAAAGACTTTTGGGAATGAAGAAATGATGGTGCTGATTATGTATTTTATGGCAGTTATGGTGATGGTGATCAGCTATCACCGGGAGTTTTTTAAGGTAATAGTTATTTTTAACTTGTTCGGTCAAGAACTGAGGTGTACAGCCTTTTGACTCGGCTACGCGAGATGTTGGTCGCCAAATTAGTTGAGGATGGTTTACCTTGAGTTGACCCAAGGGGGTGGTCAACAAGTACCACCTTCTGACTAGACGGCGCAAGATGTCGGCTTGGTTGAGTCGGCGGTGTTGGGTCTTTTAATTTTCTTAGAATGCTGAGCTCGTTTGATTAAGCACAATGCGGGACACTTGTCTACTATTGAGTGGAGATTAATGTTGAGTATTAAAAACACCATAACAGTGCCCCTTTCGCTTGGAGTCAGCCTAGGTCGGGTCCGAGTGAAATGATATTGTGGTCTTGCTGAGTCACGAGGTGCATTAATGAGGGGATCTAAAAAGTTCCTTAGATGTGATATGGCTAACGTCATCGAACACCTTTTGACCAATGTTGCCTCAGGTTTCATGCTTGATAATAGGCTGCCTAAGGTTAGTGTGCTTTGCCACGATTCAGGAGAAACCACTTTAGATTCTGAAATTAATCAGGGCTATTGATTTGAATTCAATCCTACCGTTGTGGCTTTGAAAGCTATCGATCTAGCTATATATATATATAAGTAGTGCTATCTGTGAGGGCAGTTATCACTTTTGAAATTTTGAATTCGAATTTAGAAATCACTCCGGTCATCTTATCCGACGATCATCTAAAACTAGCACCAATGGTAGGCCATGTTCTCAATGCTAGACAAGAATTGTTGGCGGAGATCCATTCGGAGGTGACGCTGTAGACATTAAAAACACTCCATGGGAGATTTGATACCCCCAAAAGTTACAAGCTGATGATGCCTACGAGGTCGCAGGCGATTTACGACCATGATGAAAGCCGGGCTCCGTTGTACATCAAGCACTTGGAGTGCGGCATGCGGCTCCACTTACACCCCTTCCTCCGCTGTGTCTTCACAGCTTTGGGGGTGTCACCAATACAGATGAAGCCAAACTCGATCGTGATCCTGGTGGGGTTTGTGGTCATCTGCCACTAGGTGGGTGTCTCACCATCACTGAAGGTGCTGGGGCATCTGACTAGTGTCAAAGTGGACCAGAAAGAACCCCACTTCCACTTTCAGGCAGTGGGGAAATTTAACGATCCCCCAGAGTCGAACAAGGACTAGAAGGAGAAGTTCGTCTGGGTCATGAGGGATGATTTAGATTTGGGCTATTCAAACTAGCCTGAAATAGTGAGGGAGGCCCTGACGGTGGGGGACTTGTCGAGTGCTGAGAGGCGAACTCTGCATTTGATTAGAGCGTACACTGGCTCTCGCAAGATGGAACATCTACTCGACAATTCTGTCTTGAGGGTAGTCAGCATCTCCTCTATGACCCCCATGGTTAGGGATGAAGAGAGGGCGGCTAGGGTGACTCTTGGTTTAGAAGAGGTGGCTGAGGTGCTGACAGCTCTGCCAGCCGAGCCCCAAGCAAGGTCATCAGTGGTGCCCACAAAGTGTCCTCATCAAGACTTGGCCCCTGAGGAGGCTGCAGTGGCTTGGGTTCAGACGGTTGACATAGCGGCCACGCTGGCGGGTCCGGCACCCTTGGCCATTCAAGCAAAAGAAAAAGGAAACTACG
Source organism: Asparagus racemosus (assembly GCA_037177215.1). Taxonomy (NCBI): domain Eukaryota; kingdom Viridiplantae; phylum Streptophyta; class Magnoliopsida; order Asparagales; family Asparagaceae; genus Asparagus; species Asparagus racemosus. The sequence goes on from JBAKGM010028544.1 coordinate 10,000, forward strand.
AAAGGTCAGAAGCCAGGGGCCGATGAAGGTGGTTGAGGGGGGAGAGGCCAAAGTCATCCATGTAGATGAGGGGTCCTCAGCTCGAGAAGAGGAGGAAGTGGCAATCAGCAAGAGACAAGGGTCAAAATCGAAGCCCAAACAGAGGGCGAGAGGACTCACGCCGTCCTTACCAAGTTGACTCATTGCCAGGGGAAAGAAGCAACCAAAGAGGAGGTGGCTCCCTCAGAGGATTTAGCATGGCCTTATCCTCATCGCATTGATAAGATTGAGTCCGAGACGTGGGAGAGGCAGAGGATGGTGCTGATAGGGTCCTCAAGAGTCTGCCCTCAGTATGTTAGGGAACTAACTCCCAAGTATAGACATCAGGCTGACCACTACCTCGACGTGAGGGGGTCAGTCCTAGAGTTTCGCGTTACTCATTCGAGAGCAGTTGAGCAATTCTGGCTTCCTCGTGATGAAGCTATCTTGGCAGATGTCTCTGATGTTGGCCTCCATCTAAGCCTTTGGAGCTACTTAGTCCGTGGGGCTCTCGTGGAGCAGGAGATATTCAGCCGAATGGAGCGGATTTGAACTGGGAGACTGGCGTCACGAGATAGAGGTACGAGAGAGAACGATTGAGAACCCCAAAACTTCAGATATCTAGAAGTTCACTGAGATCGAGAAGCTTAAGCGTGAACTCCGTGAGAGCAAGAGGAAGGTGAGGCACTCATCCGAGGAGGTCTCGCAGGGGCTACAAGAGAGAGACCGTGCTTTAGTACAAGTCGAGGCTGAGCTTCAAGCTACTCATCATGTGAAGGACCGCCTGGAGGAGGAGCAGTGCCTTGGAATTCGAGACTCATCGGTCAGAATTCATCGAAGAGTATCACCACAGTATCTTTGAGAAAGTGGAGGTGGCAATCGCTTGTAAGGTGGGGTTCCACTATCTTAGAGCACAGCTCCCAGCTGAGATGAAGAGCATACCCGACCACTTCCACTATCCTCCAAGAGTCACCAATTGCCTAGATATACTCTTAGATACAGAGAAGCAAGGCAAGGGGCTTGATCTCAGTAGGCATAACGCTAGCGATGAGGAGTCGGATGATGAGGCAGATGAGGATCCTCACTAGAAGGCCGAGGATGGGGGCACGGGCTCGACCAGGGAAGTTGACGAGGGCTCAGGCAAGGATAGCCAGTGGGCTCATCTGGTAAGAAAAAGGATGACGGGGTCGAGCTGAAAGTCCAGTCGACTCCTTCACCACCCGCTGCTTGTGGCTCTTTACCTCTAACTCCAGGAGCTGGGATGGATCTCTCCTAGTCTCTTTAACTTAGTCTCTCTGGATTTTTGTGTCTTTACATGATACTTTTGTAGATGTAAATCCTTATGAATGTAAATCTTTGTAAATATTTTGAAGATATGAATAAAAGACATTTTTTGTTATTTCTAAACTTGTCCCTTGTCTTGGGTTATGCTTCAAGTTTGATGGGGAGTCGACTTGGTTTTGGGTCTTGAATTGCCTATTGATTTTCCTTTTGCCTATGTAGTGTCCATGACACTTTGATGGATTAGTGGTATATGCCTTGGGCTTGTGTACAAGAGGTCGAGGTCTCACGCCTCTTCCTTTCTACAATTAAGGACAAGTGCTTAGATGGCAGTCGGCCAAGTCAATAGCTTCCAAATAACCATTAGCTGATCATGAAAAAGCCAAGTTGAATTGGCTTGGCAGAATGACAATTGGCTTTACCAAGGAGCGTCTCGGTTGTTCAAGTTGACTCGATGAGGGGCCAACTAACATCGCTTTTTTAGTTGACCATGCGAGTTGTCAGTCTAGAGTCGGACGAATTTAGTCTAGAGTTAGACAAATTGTGTCAATTGTATTTTGAACGGTCGTGAGTTAGTGAGTTCCAAGGTGCCTTTATTGGGCAGGCGAGGGGTCGCTATTGAAAAGACTTTATGACGTCATCCAATGCCATGCGTCGCTGTCGCTTCGATATTCGAGCGGGGTGGTGTGGAGTAAAGAGGGCAGCGCTTTGTTTCTCGTGTGGCCCATTCAGATTTTGAGGTCAATCTCATCCGTTCGTACTAGATTGAGTCGACCGTCCTGATCTTGCCACGTGTCTCCGTTGGTTCCTATATATATCTCTCTCTAGTGAAAAAGGTTTTCTTTACAAACTTTCGCCTCCATTTCCTAAACTCGAGCTCTTCTATTTCAAGAGAGTTTTTATTCATCTCCATTGATCTCTAATGGCTGCCCAAGTTCCTACCACCGGCCACAATGAGGCGAGGATCGCTCTTCTCAAGCCATTCCACTCGAAGATCAGTACTCAGGAGCTTGAGGTTTACTACGAGCATTACAACCTCCCCAAGGCCTTCACCTTAACAGCACCGGGAAGGCCCGAATCAATATACCACCATAGTCACGATAAGCTGCCCATCTATTTGAGCCATCTAGAGTACGGGCTCCAATTGTCGCTTCACCCCTTCATCTGTGTAGTGTACGACATCCTGGGGGTGTCTCTCGTGCAATTTGCGCCGAACTCCATCGCCACTTTGGTGGCATTCCTGGTGATCTGTCACCGGGTCAGGATTAAACCGAGTTTGCACCTTTTCGACCATCTCGTCAACATCAAGACAATGAAGAAAGATCCCATTACTTTTTTCAGGGCGTGGGCGGCAACAATCTGGTGTCGAATGCCCTGGAGTCTAATAAGGTCTGGAAGGAGCGGTTCGTATGGACCTTTGGGGCCCGATCCTGGCTTGTCCTTCTTGGCCGGAGATAAAGAAGGATGCACTAAAGCCATGCATTCTCTCAGTTGATGAGGGGCAGAAGATTGAGAAGATCCGAGCTAATTTTGGGTCTCGAGCGATGAGTAAACTCTTCGAGACGGCTTCTCTCCTAGCAACGATCTTGTCTAGGATTCCTCCTAATGAGGTTGAAGTTACCCAAGCGGCAATCTTGGCTCTCCCTCTGAAGAAGAACCCACTAAAGAATTTAGAGGGAGAGGGCTCGGGTTCGGCAGATTTGAGGCCAAGTGCAAGGCCCTAGAAACGACTAAGGGAGGAGCTAGCTCCTGAAGAAATAGAGACGCTGAGCGGGAGAATGGCTGAAATAGCAACTAAGTTGGTGGGGCCGAGTGCTACTGCCCAAGCTGATAGGTCAGAGAGGAAGAAGAGGAGAAAGAACAGGGGCTAAGGGCCTCGTGGTTTGATCGAGCCGGCACAAGTTGGATCGACCAAAGTAATAAACTAGTTCAAGTTCCAAAGAGAGTTCGCATCTAGCTGCCATTCCCTCAAAGTCGACGGAGATTATTATCCTTGACGGAGCTTCCCCTCCTAGGCAAGTGGAGGGTGATCAAGAAGCTCGACCCATCGATGCCGAAATCCTAGCCAGGGAGTCGGCCATACCGACTCCTTTGCCTGGGCCTGCCCATGGGCTAGGTAAGGAGCCTGCTGAGGCAGCAGGGGTTGCTAGAGGGGAGGTGGCCCCTCTCCAATCTACTGAGGAGCTACCAGGGGTTGAGGCTGCCTTGGTACCAAAGGGTGGCTTCTACTGGCCCTTCCGCTCTCTGAGCTAGACTCCCAAGTGTGGGGGGGAGTTCAGAGCCATGTTGACTGGCGAGTTGGGAGGGCGCTCTACACATAGGGAAGAGCTCTCGAAGGGTGACAAGTTCGTCCCTAGAAGCCTCTCTATAAGGAGAGCTCAGTCCTAGAGTCAGGGATGGCTCAGGTTCGAGCATTGGAGCATTTCTTGCTCCATAGGGATAAGGAGATTCTACAGCAAATGACGAGCACCGGCTCGCACCTAGCCCTCAATAGCTATCTGCTGCCTAGGGCCCTGATCGAGCAGGAGTTATTTTCTAAGCTTTCTTTCACGTAGAAGCTCCCTGCTAAGTTTGAATAGGTGTTAGCCGAGGAGAAGGCGGCTAAGGAAGTGGCCGAGAAAAGTGTCATCGCTCTTGAGGCTGAGCGGGGCGGTAGTGATAGCAAATAGTGTCAAGAGCTAGAGATGAAGGATGACATTATCAACGGGCTTAAGGGGCATCGCGCTAAGCAATCGGTCACAATCGCCAAGCTTAAGGAGGAGATTGGCCATCTTCAGCAAGGGATCACCGAGTGAGATGGCTGAATCAAGTATTTGGCTGAGGATGTCGAGTTTGAGAAGTGCCATCGGCTCGAAGCCTAGGAAAGCGCTCGATCAGATCGTTTCTTTGCTCAGAACTTGATGGTGCATCTTGAGGAGGAGCGGTCGTCTCATCAGGCAACCCAAGTTACGGTCCAAGCTCTGGAGGCTCGTCTTGCCTTCTTAGAGTCGGAGGCTTGCGAGTCGGAAGTGGTGGAGAAGTACTGCCGTGGCCCCGTGGGGAAAGTGGAGGTGTCATTGGCCTCCAAGCTAGGCTTCGACTATCTTCTAGCTCTGCTCCCTCCTGAGTCCCGGCCCACTCCAGATAGCCTCTACCCCTCTCGTGTCTCTAGCTACCTCGACACCTTGAAGGAGATTGAGATGAAGGGAGGGGGAGGGACGTTGGAGGTGGATGACGGGAACGATGATAGTGAGTGAAAATATGACCAAGAAGAGGTCGCCACTCATGTTGCTCCTCCAGTAGCTGATCCTAAGTCGAGCGCTACTCTGCTTAGCCCAACTCCCAACCCAAGTCGAGAGGAATCAAAGATGGATGTATCACCCTCTCTTTGCATGTTTTTTTGTTTTTGTAAATGTGAACGTAAATGACGATGTAACAATTTAGACATATGAATGAAAATCCAAAGCTTTTGTTTGTCTGTAACTTTTCTATTCATATTTGTCTTATTCATTTATCTTTGCTTCATTTGAGAGGTTTGTGATTGAGGTGAGTCGATCCTCTAGGTTGAGATGACTTCGCCGCAGGGTTGGTGAGTACTGTATCTTGTTTGGGTAACCCGTTTGGGTAGGGTGACGTGCCTTGGTTTTAGTCAGGGGTGATACCAAGGTCTTTTGTTGATGGCGTGCCTTAGTTTTACTCGTGAGATATCAAGGTCTTTTTTGTCAAAGCCGACCTATTGGTTGGAATGCCATGGTTTTATATAAAGGGGTTACTAAGGGCTTTTGTTGATGGAGTGCCTTGGTTTTACTCGTGAGATACCGAGGTCGTTTTGTCGAAGCTGACCGATTGGTTGGAATGCCTTGGTTTTATCCCGAGGGGGGTACCAAGGGCTTTTGTTGATGCAGTGCCTTGGTTTTGCTCCTTAGTTGGAATGCCTTGGTTTTATCCCGAGGGGGTACCAAGGGCTTTTGTTGATGGAGTGACTTGGTTTTACTCGTGAGATACCAAGGTCTTTTTGTCGAAGCCGACCGATTGGCTGGAATGCCTTAGTTTTATCCGTGAGATACCAATGTCTTTTTGTCGAAGCCGACCGATTAGTTAGAATGCCTTGGTTTTATCCCGAGGGGGAATGCCTTGGTTTTATCCCGAGGGGGTACCAAGGGCATTTGTTGATGGAGTGCCTTGGCTTTGCTCGTGAGATACCAGGGTCTTTTTGTTGAAGCCGACCGATTGGTTGGAATACCTTGGTTTTATCCGTGAGATACTAAGGTCTTTTTGTCGAAGCTGACCGATTAGTTGGAATGCATTGGTTTTATCCCGAGGGGGTACCAAGGGCTTTTGTCGATAGAGTGCCTTGGTTTTAGTTGCGAGATACCAATGTCTTTTTGTTGAAGCCAACCGATTGGTTAGAATGCCTTGGTTTTATCCAGAGGGGGTGCCGAGGGTTTTTGAGTCAGCTTGATTAAGCTTCGTGCCTTGGGTTTACTCACAATGACACCAAGGTCTTAGGGTATGTGCCTTGGACTTAGGAGGATGCTAAGGTCTTAATAGTTATCGACCGAGCGATGACTTGGTCTGATGCTCCCGTAAAGATTTAAGACACTGAGTATAACATAAAGAGTTAGAACTAAAAAAGATTTTATATTATAAACGAACTTTACATTTGAAATTATTAAAAAATATTTCTTGAAATGCACCATGTTCCAAGGATGTTGCAAGATCTTGCCATCGGGGTGTAGGCGTTGAAAAATGCCTCTAAGTGCCCGAACGTGACTTGTGACGGTGGATTGGCAATCGACGAGCTATCCAACGATGCAACGGCGAACCATTGATGCCCCACGACTATTGATGCCCTACGCAAGTCAGCAAAGCAAACCAATCGCACTTCGACAACTCTGAGCCAAATCAGACTTGGATCGATGGAATCAGATTCATACGTCGACGGGATCGAACCGATCAGATTCCGGAATCAACGGAACGATCAACCGAGCTTTGATTCGGCACAACTGGACGAAAACGAACTCGGACGGAATGGCGAACGAGCGGACGAATGCTGAAAATAGGAAAAAGGAGACCAAATGAGCACCTCGGCCAAGCCAAGGCACCATTTGGTGCCTCGGCCGACCGAGGCACCATTTGGTGCCTTGGTCTTGGCTGAGGCGCCAATGGTGCCTCGGCCATGCTGGCCGAGCTGAGGCGCCATTGGTGCCTCGGCCACAGTGCCGAGGCACCAATGGTGCCCGGCCTATTTTGGTCCCCTCCCCTTTCATCTACCTATAAATAGGCATCAAGGGGTTCAGTTCAAAGGGTTCGATTTTTTTACTGCCAGAGCTCTGAGGGTTGGAATTTTAGAGCACAGATCTGAGGCTTCGCGAGAGCATTTTCACACATCCAGATCTCAAGCAAGCGAAGAACGCCTTCAACTTTAGATCTCGTCGACGAGAAGAAGATCAGGAGCAGGTTTACATCAGATCTACGGCGTATTCCTCCGGATCTAAGCTTGGTCTTAGTCCCGAGAACAGCTGTGACTTCGCTTGGTCGATTTCACTCGCTAGGGCTATTATTTCCTTCGTAAAATAACCCCTTTTGTTCTAGATCTCATTCAGATCTGAATTTCCCCATTTAAAAAAAGAGGGATTTTTAGATCTAGATCCAGATCTCGTTCTTCAACGACTGACAACGTAAGGATCTAATCGCGCGGTGGTCCACGGACGCAAAAAGTCCCTAGCACAGGCAAAGATACCCACGCAAGCGAGGATCTGATAAACGGATATCGCGTTTGTTCTAAAAGCGTAAAGTTATAATTTTTATTTATTTTTCATTATAAGCCTTATAAAAAGGCGACCTTTTTATCGAATTCATTTGTAATCCTATAAAGGTGTAATGAGTTCAGCAAAGAGAATCAACAAAACCACTTTCGCCGCGAATAAGCTGGCGACCACAGTGGGAGCCAACGGCTTCAACGAAGAGGCCGTTGTGTCGCAACCGCGGATTCAGATCCCGGTCATCGAAGAGGTCGAATACGAGTTCGATCAACAGAAGTTCGAGTAGTACCTCTCATCCTCGTCTAGATCCAACTCTCCCCGCAAGTCCAAGATGATCTCCGCTGCAAGAAAGATCTGATGGGCCTCATATGTGGAGACAGAAGAAACCAACCCTATCGATGTCAAAACTGTAGGCAACGACGGTTCTCCGGCCCTAAAGGCGACCGAATCTACACATCCCCTACTCTTCGTGGGGGAAACTTCCACCGACGGTGTGTTGACTCTCACAAAGAGAGCCCGCCAGAGGCGACGTCAACGCCTAGCGAAGCAATTCGCTCAGGCTATGAAATCAATGGACGGGGTCCGCTACGAGGTGGATCTAAGGTCCAGATCAACGCAGAGGCTCCAGCCTCAAGTGACTGACAGTCCCTCCAAGCCGTCAACCAACGAATGGGTTAGAGTCAAACGGAACTGTTCCACGCTTCAGGAACGCATCCGGAAGCGCCTCGCGCTCCTCACGTAGGCACGAGCTTTAGTGCAACAAGCCCACAAGTTGAAGAAGGAGGAGGTGGCCAGAAAGCTGCCAACAACCCGTCAGGTCTGGAGGCCAAAGTCCACTGGCGCTCTAACTCTGGCGAGCACGGCGCCCAAGACGAAAGCTGAGTGCGCCCCGACGAAAACTGCCCCTGCGCCTAGGCTAAAATCCACGGGTGCCCTAATTAAAGTCAGCCCGGCGCCAAGGTCACCTCCGGCGTCTGCATCCAAACCTTTGGCGAAGCTAACTCCCGCCACGACCAGCAGGCTAACCATCAAGGAACGCCTTAGCCCATTGAGGGAATCGCGGGTCACTCCTCGTGCAGGAGGTCGAACCCACCTCAAGGCTCCTCTAGCTGCACCTACCGGGCTTAAAATCGAAGTCCGAGGGTCCACCGAGACTTCACGCCCACACAGGCGAACGTCAAGACTAGTCACTTTTGGCAGCTTTGATGAAGCAGTTCATCCTCAGAAGGAGACGTTTTCGTCCGACGACGATAACGTTATACCTGAGAGATCGCGCCAACACACGATGGGTTGCTCCGACAATTACGCCGATGAGTTGTACTATTGTGCTGCGGGTACGTGAAAATCTCGGAAGAGAAATTCTCTCAAGAAGCCTGCACATTGCCCCTGTTCCAGGCTAATCAAGGCAGTGCTATCGGAGTGTAGCTGCAACAGAGCAACTCCAGTCCCGGATGAATTATCCAGAGTCACAAACAACATGACGAGCATTGGGGCGACGAATAATACCAGTCCCGGATCATCCGACCGGCTTACTCGGTTGCGCACCGGGACGATCCGACGTTCTAATTATGACAAAATCCTAAAGAGGTTGCCGTCAGACGACGAAGTGTCGGATGCTAGCTCTGCAATGACTTCTGACAACACGGTTTCCAGCGAGGGACAACCGAGAGAAGCCCTTATGATTAGTGCCGAACAGGTGGCCAAGATGCTCGAATAAGCAAGAGCCAAGCAGAAGGAAAACTTCAAGTTCGAGATGGAGATGGCCATGCAGCAAATGCGAGGAATGCATGACCAGCAAATCCAGGCGCTGACAAACCATCAGAGTAAACCCCCCGTCGTAACATCAATCAGATTGACAGCAACACAGACGGAGAAGAAGACCATGGTGCTGCACAGCTCCCTGAAGAACAAAACGTTGGGGGTAGCTGGGAGAATGCCAATGGCAGCGCCGTCCTAGAAAACGAGAAAATTAAAGATCTCGAGAGCAAGATCAACACCTTGATCTCTGCTCAAGAAGTGAAGAAGACGGGAATACCATGTCCATACCCGCGAGAGTGGGAGTCAGTCCCGTATCTGTCAAAGTTCAACTTGATTAACTTCACGCCGTTCGACGGAAAGGGATCCCACACTCAGCACTTGATTTATTTCAAGTCTCACTTGGGGGTGATTTCTAGAAACGAACCCCTGATAGTTCAGTCATTCGTTGGCACCCTTTGCGGAGCTGCATTCGATTGGTACCGCCATCTTAAACCGGGCAGCGTTACCAGCTGCGATGATATGGAGTCCTTATTTCTCTCTACCTTCTTTGACGACGACACCGAGATATCTATCAGGACATTGCTTGATGAGAAGCAAAAAGACAGAGAAACTATGGATACCTTCGTCAAACGATTCTGGAAAAAGGCAATGAACTACCGAAATCTGATAACTGAGGAATTTATCCTCTAAACCTGCCACAACAACCTATCGTTGGATGTGCTAGAAGCAATGGGAACGGCACCATCGAAGACTTAGAAGGATTTAAAGCTGTGTGGGGAGCAGGCCAAGCGATTCCTTAAGAGGAAAAAGGCAGAAAAAGGTCAGCAATCAGCATACGCTCACAAATAAAATTTTATTCCGCGCGGCAAAGAGAAAGGGCAGGCCAAAGCTATGGACGTAAACCAAACTGTCCAACAGCAAGCACCGCAACAGCCGCAGAAGCAGAGAACTTCAAAATTCTCCAAAGTCTATTCTTTAAGGAAGACAAGGTTCTCGGTATTTTCAAATATCTCCTGGAGAACAACAAAATCAAGCTGCCTCCGATTCAAGATCAAGAGGAAGCACAGCGGACCAATGATCCAAAATACTGTGCGTACCACAGAGCGGTGCACCACCCAACGAAGGCGTGCTACCATCTCAAGGACAAAATCCAGGCCTTGATCGATGTAGGGGTAATTACCCCAAAATCATCTAAATGAAAGTCTTTGAAACCCGAATGGCAAATACCCCTGGATGTTCTAAGATTTTTATCTGAAGTTGTTGTACTCTAATAATGTGGCTAGATACAATGTGTTGCTTATTAGGCTCAATTTCACCAAAGAGCTGGGGGTCGAAGATCTCAAAGCCTTCGGGGATTCCCAACTCATAGTCAAATAAATCCGGGAGGACTATGAATTCAGGAATCTAGATCCGATCCCATATCAGTAGGCAGCCATTGAGATGGCAAACTCGTCTGAAGAATTTGTCATCGAGTACATTCCGTGCCTCCAAAATACATACGCACAACCTCCCGAGACTGAACAACTAGTCACGATCAGAACTCATCAGCTATTTGTGCTGATATATGATGAGACACAGGAAAACAAGGGGGTGGTTACCAAAGAGGTATACACAACCCAAGTGGAAGAACAACATCAGAAATGCCTCGAAGAGCTCGAGAGATTGGATGAAAAGTTCTTGGAAGCTCAACAACGCATTGAGTTCTACCAAGCTAGAATGTCGAGAGCTTTCAACAAGAAGGTGCGACAGAGGAGTTTCAAGAAAGGAGATCTAGTCTTTACTGCTCGACGACCGATAATCCTCAACTCCAAGAAAAAAGGTAAATTCGAACCCAAATGGGAATGCCCGTTTATAATAGAGACGGTCTATTCTAACGGTGCATATCGCCTAATTACCCGACTGGTAATTAATACCGATAAATGGAAAGTTCCTGAAGAAATACTACCCTTAGTATCTTCAGAATAACCCGTTTCAACGGGAAGTTCCTCGTGGGATGTTTCACCTACTTTCTTCAAGGATAACCCTAGATTTATCCTCCACTATAAATTCTCCCACCGATCAAATTTATTGACGGTGGGTCTACAAAATTGTTTGGTCCAAATACTAAAATCTCCTCTTGATTCCTTCCATGAACAAGAGGTCCACTCAAAATTTCCTACGCGTCGGAGATAGAATATAAAATTCTTCCTCTCTAAGTGTAAGATCCCCTTCGTGATAAACGGAAGGGTTCTATCCTTTCCTTTTCCAGGCTATGCTGACTAAAGGTATAGGTCAGAATTAGATTTTCAGATCGGGTCATCTGACTGAAGGTCGCCTGAATCTTCCCTATTCTCTGAGTAGAAACCATGCTCTTAGTCTCACCCCACTTCCTAGGTAGCGCTGACTGAAGGTGTGCGCCAGAATTTTCAGACCAGGTTGTCCACCTGAAGGTCACCTGAGTCTTTCTGGTTCTCAGAGTAGGGATCCCACTCTTAGTTCCATCTTATTCCTAGGTAGCGCAGACTGAAGGTATACGCTGGGATTTTCAAATCAGGTCGTCCAACTGAAGGTCACCTGAATCTTTTCGGTTCTCAGAGTGGAGATCCCATTCTTAGTTCTATCTCTTTCCTAGGTAGTGCCGATTGAAGGTATGCGCCAGGATTTTTAGATCAGGTCGTCTGACTGAAGATTGCTTGAATCTTTTCGATTTTCAGAGTGGAGATCCCACTCTTAGTCTCACCTCACAAGATTCTCGAAGTGGAGATCCCACTTTTAGTTTCTTTCACT
>JBAKGM010028578.1:0-21552 GCA_037177215.1 Asparagus racemosus
ATAATGTATTTAATTCCCTATTTCCATTCTGTAATGGGACCTCTTTTATCTATGATATTTGTCACTTTAGAACATATGCTAACTCATCTCTCTTTTTCAACCATTTCACTTGTGATTACGATTCATTTGATGACCCTATGTCCACGAAATTATAGGGTCGTGGGAATCGTCGAAAAAAAGAATGATAACTACTTTTTTTCTATAACAGGATTATTAGTTACTTATTGGATTTCTTCGAGACATTTTCCTTTAAGTAATTTATACGAGTCATTAATCTTCCTTTCATGGAGTTTTTCCATTACTCATATGATTTCCAAGATAAGGAATCGGAAAAATGATTTAAGTACAATAACCACCCCAAGTGCGATTTTCACCCAACGTTTCGCTACATTGGGTCTTTCAAGTGAAATGCACCACTCGTCAATATTAGTAACTGCTCTACAATCTCAATGGTTAATGATGCACGTAAATATGATGTTATTGAGTTACGCAGCTCCTTTATGTGCGTCGTTATTATCAATGGCTTTTCTAGTCATTACATTTCAATATTTTTGGTATTGACTTAAGTCCTTAAGTCATTTTTCTTTGGCAAGATCGAATACTTGAAAGAAAAAAAATGTTTTTAAACACACTCCCTTTATTTCATTTCAAAATTATTACAAATACTAATTAACTCAGCATTTGGATTATTGGAGTTATCATGCCATTAGTTTAGGGTTTTTCTTTTTTAACCATAGGTATTCTTTCTGGAGTAGTATGGGCTAATGAGGCATGGGGATCTTATTGGAATTGGGAACCCAAGGAAAGTTGGGCCTTTATTACTTGGACTATATTCGCGATTTATTCACATAATAGAACAAATAATATTTTGCAAAGTACGAATTCGGCACTTGTAGCTTCTATAGGATTTCTTATAATTTGGATATGCTATTTTGGGATCAATCTATTAGTAATAGGTCTATCTAATCCATCTAGAAATTCCCATTTTCACTACTGCTTATGCCTTCAGTACAAATGAAACTACAAATGTAACTGTCACTGTAATTGTCGGTACCACCGAAAATGTAACTATGAATACTGACTTCAAAATGAAAATAACTATCAATGCAACAATTAATGTGAATATTCCAACTAGATTGAGTATCATACATGTAACGATAATAGTAGTGATTGTTACTCTTAGACCTCCTATTCAAATAATTGGAAGAAAAAACTTTCTAGTTCACTTAGAAAAACAACTATTATTTTCCATCTCAAAACTAATATTTTCAATATCAAAATATACAGAATAACTGTCACCATTACCGTCCCTAACTAAAAAAAGTGATATCAGAGATAAAACTCTAAATATCCCCGATATCAAATAAATATTCAATATTATTGAAACTATAACTACCGCTATCACTCCAACCGGGAACGTTATTCTCGGTATCATTTAGAATAGGCTCTTCACTTCCACTGGTATGGCCAACAGTATTAAGACTATCCATTGATTTACTTAGCCCACACTTATGTTCTAACTTCTCCTTAGACAACATCAAATTGAACCACCATTTTTTCATAGAGTCTTCATGCTCGCTATTTGATGAAAATATAATAGACGAATAGTCATTTGATGAATAAACATTTTACTATTTTATTTCCTATCAGAATTAAGCATACTGTAACATCGCAAATTTATTTTTCCTTCCGTGGATCGGATATCGTTACCGTTACCTATCTATGAATTAGTAATTCATTTCCTTCTTTGTGTTTCACATAATCTTCTAGTGTGAGGATTTTAACTTAGCTAAATTCTCATTTTATGATTGAGTTAACTAAGTTATAGCCTGCATATAAACTTAGCACGTAAATCTAAACCAACCACGTTTTAAACGTTGATTAGAGATAACCCAAATTGATAAATACCTATTTTGAAACTCTCTAATTAACATATTTAATTGGTCAGCCATATTAGTGGGAGGATTTTTACACAAAAACCCTTAATATTGGCCAAATTTGAAGATTCCTCTCCACATGGGTTTTGTATATATGTACACTCACCCTCCGTCTCTCTCTCATTTTGTCATTTCAAAAGAATTTTTGCCAAGACCTTCACTCCCTCCCCTCTCCTCTAGCTGACTAAAATTCATAGCCCCATTTCCTCTTTTGGTTTCAAAAATTCAAAACTTAATCATCTCTCAAGCTCTCGTACTCTCAAGTATAGACATAGAACAAGAAGGAGAGGAGAAAGAAGGTAGTTAGAAGATTTTGATGGTTGTCTTGCTCTGAATTAGTGTAAACATGAGTTGCATGTCGATTTTTGCAACGTAATTTTCGTGTAGAAAATTCCTGTAGAACATCATGTCAGTGTTTTGACCATAACTTCCACTAGGAATGTCCTTTTTGTGTGAAACTTTCTATTTTCAAATCTTTACTCATGTCGCCTTTGTTTGAATGTGGTTTTATCAATTTTGGATATCATTGGCTATCACAATTTATTAGAAGAAGTGGATGCATGTGTCTAAAACAGACTACTTGAGATAGGTTCACTATAGAGAGCATAACTCTCAATGCATATCTTGCACATATTAAATTCTTGTTAATCTGAAAAGAGACTCATGTGAATTTCTTTCAAAATTAGTTTGGTTCATTTTTCAATATCGTTTGCTATCTCTAATTCATGATCAATTGTGCTTTATGTGCACTGAAACTAGTGTGATAGTGCTCTTTGACACCCATGCACTATCTCGTCCATATCTCCATGATCATTAGTCATAATTTTAATATATTTAGATACTACGAAACTAGACTTGTATACAAATATTTTGAATATTGTTTCACAAATATTGGATGTCATTTGGCCCCTAATTTGTGCACTTAAATCTGTACATAGCCTGCAGTTATAGTCTGTACATATCTTGCATATTCTGTGTATAACTTGACCCATGCACATAAGTCTTGAAAATAGCTTATTGTTATGAAATTTAGACACATATTAGAGTCTTATGACACTAGTTTCATATATTTTAGACATCGGTTGCTCTACCATCCATCCATCTTAAGCTATTGCAAGTACATTACAATTGTTGTTGTGCATATTATAGGTATTGGATGTAACCATCTAGAGTGTAGCCTATATCATGATATAAGTTATAAGTTAGAAAAATATTAAAATACATAGTTGTTTCTCATATGAGTGTACATGTATGTATGTATATGACAAAGAATCTTGGATTCGTTCATCGGTCTAGAAGAACTCGGCACAAACTGAGGTAACCTTTCATTGTTTCCTCTCAATTCTTTAAGATTTCGATTGATTACTCTCTTGAATTCCTGAGAGTTAGTTTCCCATGCTCAATTGTATATCTTATCACTTTTATAATATTTCTATTGAATCACTTCATGCGTGGGCTCTTTGTTGATTGCTTAATCATTGCTATCCTAATGTTGTTTATTTCAGTTTTATATCGTTGATATTCACTAAATGATTATATTGTGGAAATTTGACTTACTTCGATGATTCCATTATAGAGAAGAATAGTATCCTTTCCTTTATTGATGATTGATACTCTATATTCATGGATTATACCCTGTGTGAAGTAAGCTTCAACGGTGGGTGGTAATAGAAATGGGTCCTGGTGGGGACGATGCCCTGTGTGAGGATGCTCACCGGTGGGTGTATAAAGGCATGCATGGTTTATTGGTTATTCCATAATTTGGGAAGTCTGGAATCCTAAATAGTAGAGCCTGATCAGCCATATTGACATCTGTTATTGCATTTCGATGAATGATTATGGTATGAGTACTGGTAACTTAATGTTAAGATCCATTCATTCAAGTTAAAATATCAATGATTATTCCTTTCATTCATCCCCTTATGTTGTACCCGAGATTTTTATAGTTGCCTATTGGGCCTTAGATTCACTCCTATTGTCTCTGCATCCATTCGTAGGTCATATAGTTGATAAGGGCAAGGGGATCACGGACCCGAGTATAGAGGATTAGCTCCCGTGGAAATCATCAATAGGAGTTGTTTTGTATTCACTTTGGTAGTACTTTTGACTTATCAGACATGTACTAATGTGTATTGTAGTTATTATTAGTCTTGTACTGTATTATTGTTCCCTTTAGTTTCTACTATTTTGGTATTCTGTGGACCCTACTGTCGACCTTGTGATTCTGAGTATTGTATGTATTTTCGCTGCTTTAATTTCGCTCATCAGTATTATTGTATGTGTGAGTGTGTGTGTGTGTGTGCATGTGTGTGTGTGTGTGTGTGTGGGTGTATGTGAAAATTGAGCAGGTCGACCCTCCTTATTACGAACGGGTCATGCCTAAGTTTTATGTACCTCTGGGGGCGCTGCAAAGTGGTATCAGAGCAACATGTTGACACCTTAAGAGTCTACATAGAATGCCAAGGAAACTTAGGGATGGTTTAAGTCAGTGCCGAACACCAGTCATGGAGGGATTATCTTTCCACGATACTCTTGTAATATCTATATTCCTATTAGATTCATTGGGTACCCTTGGATGCAAATGGATGGCTCTTGGCAGGCATGGCAGATTCCGACTCGACTAGTTCTAAGATGGGAGGATCCTAAGACAACAGGGAGGTCTGGTCTAGACATTCAGATGATTAGGAGATCAGCTCTGTGGAGACTGATCCAGAGGAGATGTTTGGGGGAGAGAATAGATTATTCCTCGATTGGCCATTGTACTCACGGACGATTGGCGAAGAGGGGCGAGTCAGAAGTGGATGACCATGAGAGCGAGGACCCTGCTGAGAACGACCTGGAGGAGGAGGACCCAGAGGAGGACCCTATAGAAGATGAGCCCATGGAGGATGAGGACCCGGAGGAGGAACCTATGGAGGAGGAGTTAGAGCCCCTAGAGGAGGGAGCCTATGGAGTGGGAGTTTGAGATGGCGGAGGAGTCCATACCTAGCAAGATCCTAGATGGGATGCCACTTGTCTGTGAGCTTGACATGGATGAGGATTAGGCATGGGAGGATGAGCTGATGGTGGAGGATCCTGCTGGGGATGATGAGCAGGAGAATATCAGCCCAGACGGTAGTGAGCCCCAGCTGAGTCAGGACTCCAATACAGAGTCTACTTCAAGCAAGTCTTCCACCTCTTCTTAGAGGTTGACCCGTTGGGTTACTAACGTTATGAACCTACTTACTTTTAGCTTTTGGGTGGACACCCAGGTGTGGTGTATTTTGAGATTGTATATTTAGACCTATGTTTTAGATATGGGTTATTGTACTTTTAGAGAACTCTAGTAATGATGCCTATGTAGCGGAGTAATAATATACTTTTGTAGAACTCTAGTAATGATGAAGATGTATATGCTAATATTATATCAATAAAAAATCTCTTTGTTGGATCAGTACTCTATGTTGATTATTGACATTCATCATATATCATGCGAGCAATAGAAATATTTCAGTCTGAGTGCCATTAGTAATATATGTGATCTGAGTCTTTGCCATATTTTCATGTAGATAATGGTGAGAACAAGAGCAAATCAAACCAAAAATAAGGAAGGTCAACACATGGAGAATTTGCAAGAAGGATCTTCCGTTCCTGCTGAAGTAACAAGAAACAGTGGAAAATAGCTTGTTGATCAGATAGAACCAATGCAAGATCCTTTGGAATGATTGGCGGAGATCCTCGAGTAGCGTATCAATCCTAGAGGCAATCAACCGACACCTGTTATCTCAGCCCTAGACAATTTCAGAAGCTCACACCTCTAACTTTTTCGGGTACCTTTGACCCTTTGGTGGTGGAGGATTTGATTTTGGAAATGGAGAAGATATTTACAGTCTTAAACTGTACGGAGGAGCAAAAGATGTCCTTTGCCACCTTCATATTCAGAGGAGAAGCTGAACATTGGTGGAGGGCAACCTTAAGACTGGAAAGGGCCGCCCAAAGACAGATTGATTGATATAGATTTGTCGAGCTTATGAATAAGAAGTACACCCCGGAGGGTGTTAGGGATAAGTGCGCTATCGAATTTCAAGAGTTGCAGCAAAACAACATGACGGTACATGAGTATGAGGCTAAATTTACTCAACTATCAAGGTTCACTCCACATCTGATAGCTGAAGAATCTGATAAGGCTAAGAAATTTCAAAGGGGACTCAGGGGAAACATCAGGGGGAGAATTGTGGCTCTCAAGATCAGGAACTACATAGAACTGGTGGAGCCTGCATTTGAAATTGAGAAAGACCAGCTAGAGTATTAGGAGATTTGCAATAAGAAGCAGAGCTTGGCTAAACACCCATGGACTGAACTGCCCCACAACTGACAAGTCAACATCAAATCAGTCTAGGAGGTTAGTGACAATAAAATTTCCTTTTGTCTTGATCGAGCAAACCAGCCGAACGAGTCAGCAATCTGCCCCAGATGTGGCAACCATCACTCCGGATATTGTAGACTTCACCGTGAATGTTACGAGTGTGGTCACCCTGGACATTTCAAGAGAGATTGTGCAATCTTGAGGAATGAACTGATAATAGAGCGAGCATCAGAAGGGAACCGCACTGTTCGAGCTAATGTCTCACAACAATCAAATGCTCTGTCACAAAAGGCTCAGTCTCAACAATGCGTGCAGTAGAACAAGAGAAGCCAAGGAAGAGTCTTCTCTCTGACAAGGAAGGATGCTCAAGCATCGCCATCTATGGTGGAAGGTACACTTCCCATATGTTCATTCATTGATCATGTACTTTTTGACCCTGGATCTACACACTCTTTCGTATCACCTCACTTTGCTAGGAACTTTCCTAATTCATCGACACTATTAAGTAGTGAGTTAATTATCTCCACACCTATGGGTGACCACATCATGAATGTAGACCTAATATGCCTAAATATGTCAGATTTTGATGTTATCCTAGGAATGAATTGGTTAGCATCTCATCATACTACCGTTGGCTATTTGAGAGAACTGATAAAATTTAAGCCAAAAGGAGATGCAAGTTTTATTTTCCAAGGGGAAAGTAGAAGACCACTCAAACACCAAATCTCATTTATGAAGACTACCAAACTATTGAGGCAGGGCTGTAGTGGATATTTAACTTGTGTGATGAGTGACCAATTGAATGAGAAGGAGCTATCAGAGATACCTATTGTAAGAGATTAACTAGATGTCTTTCTAGAAGATTTGCCAGGATTGCCTTGAGACCGGGAGATAGAGTTTACCATAGACTTGGTTCCAGGGACCACCCCTATATCTAAGGCACTTTACAGATTGGTGCTAGCTGAGATGAAGGACCTAAAGGAGCAACTTCAGGAGTTACTGGATAAAGGATTCATTAGACCCAACGTGTCTCCATAGGAAGCACCGGTCTTATTTGTGAAATTGAAAGATGGGAGTATGAGACTCTGTATAAATTACAGAGAGTTGAATAAGTTAGCAATTAAGAATAAGTACCCACTCCTAAGGATAAATGATCTATTTGATTAGCTTCAAGAAGCTCAAAATTTTTCCAAGATTGATTTAAGGTCAGGGTACCGTCAGTTAAAGATTAAGCTTGAGGATGTACCGAAGACAACATTCATGACTCGCTATGGTCACTATGAATTTCTAGTGATGCCCTTTGGACTGATAAATGCACCAGCCGCATTCATGGATTTGATGAATATGATACTTCAACCATATTTAGATCAATTTGTGGTGATTTTCATTGATGACATCTTGTTCTATTCTAAGAGTTACCAACAGCATGAAGAACATTTGAGGATTGTATTGCAAACCCTAAGAGAGCAACAGCTATACGCAAAGTTCAAGAAGTTTGAATTCTGATTAGAGAAGGTGATATCTTTGGGCCATGTGATCACTAGAGATGGGATATCCGTGGATCCAGCGAAGGTTGAGGCTTTTCCCAATTAGCAGCCCCTTTGACTTATTTGACTCATAAGAATGCTGAGTTTATTTTGAGTGAGAAATGCAAGGAGCATTTTCAGGAGTTGAAGAAACGGTTAGTAATCGCTCCCATCCTTACTATCCCTATGAGTTAGATAAGTTTGTTATATATAATGATGCATCTTCTAGAGGTCTAGGTTGTGTTCTGATATAGAATGAGACCCCATGAGAAGAACTACCCCACTCATGATTTGGAATTGGCTGCTGTGATTTTTGCCCTCAAGATAAAGAGGCACTAGTTATGTGGAGAATCATGCGATATTTATACAGATCACAAGAGCCTGATACATCTTTACTCAAAAGGAGATTAACATGAGACATAGGAGATGGTTGGAGTTGCTGAAAGACTATAATGTGAACATCCTTTACCACCCAAGTAAAGCTAATGTAGTAGCAGTGCACTCAGTCGGAAGAATCATGTTGCATCTGCTTGATTACTAACTAAACAAACTGAGTTAAGCAGAGAGCTAGAAAGAATGAAGATTGAAATTAGAAAGTATTCTTCTGAAATGAAGATTTGTCAAATAAGCCTACGGCCAACTCTATTGGACCAAATCAAAGAACGACAGAAGGAAGACAAGGAACTATGTGAGATAAAGGAGAAGGTGGAACAAGAAAAATATTCAGGCTTTTAGATTCAGTATGGTGTTCTGAAGGTGGGTAATCGCCTTTGCGTACCCAACGAGCGGAGCTCAAGGATTAGATATTGAGAGAAGCTCACCAGACCCCATATACTCTTCATCCGGGTAGTTCCAAGATGTATCAGAATCTTCGTCAAAATTTCTAGTGGAACCGCATGAATGAAGGAGGAGATAGCTGAATTCATGTCAAAGTGTTAACATGCCAATAGGTGAAGATTGAACATTGGAAACCATCAGGGCTGTTACAATCTTTGCCCATCCCAGAATGGAAGTGGGACCACGTCACTATGGATTTCGTTACTGGATTACCCTGCTTAGTGAAAGGAGAGGACGCCATATGTGTGGCAGTTGACCACATGACCAAGTCAACACATTTCATATCCTACAAGATATCGTATACTATGGAAAATTTGACTAGCCTATACATTGAAGAGATCGTGAAGCTCCACGGAATTCCCATATCCATTGTATCAGACCCAGATCCCCGTTTCACCTAAAGATTCTAAAAGAGCTACATCGAGCTTTAGGGACTGGACTAAAGTTCAGCACTTCAGAACATTCTCAGACTGATGGACAATCCGAGAGAATGATACAGACTGTGGACAACATGCTGAGAGCCTGCACCGTAGATTTTGGAGACAATTGGGCTACGCACTTGCCGCTAGTAGAGTTCGCCTACAACAACAGCTTTCATTCCTACATTAGCATGGCACCGTACAAAGCCCTATATGGGAGGCGATGCAGATCCCCTATCTGTTGGGAAGAGACCGGTGACCATCAGTTACTCGAACCTGATGTAATCCTAGAGATGACAGAGAAGATCCGAACCATTCGGCAACATATGCGGACAGCACAAAATGGACAAAAGAGCTATGCAGATCAACGAATCAAAGATCTAGAATTTTAGGTCAGCGATCATGTGTTTCTCAAGACTATACCAGTGAAAGGAATATCAAGAGGTGGTAAGAAAAGCAAACTCCATCCGAGATACCTCAGGCCATTTGAAATTTTAGAGAGGATCAGATCTGTGGCATACCAGCTAACCTTGCCCCCAGAATTGGAGAAGATTCATGTGTTCCGTGTCTCCAATCAGAAGAAGAACGTACCAGACCCAAGACAAATCATTTCGCACCAGGCCTTGCCCCTGCGGAAGGATCTATCTTACAAAGAATGACCAGCTCGAGTGCTAGACTTCAAGGAGAAGCAGCTAAGAAACAAGTCCATATTGCTAGTTAAAAGTGTTATGGAACAATTGAGGGATTGAGGAGGCAACATGGGAACTAGAATCTAAGATGCAAAAAGTATATACGCATGTATTTTGAGGGTACGTAAAATTTCGGGAAGAAATTTCCTTAAGGGGGAAAGTATATAACATAGTAACTTTATTTTTCCTTCCATTGATCGGATATCGTACTCGATACCTATCCATGATCAGTAATTTCTTTACTTCCTTGTGTTTCATATAATCTTCTAGTATGAGGATTCTAACCTAGCTAAATTCTCATTTTATGATCTAGTTATCTAAGTCGTAGCATGCATATAAACCTAGCATGTAAACCTAAATCAACCATGTTTTAAACTTTGATTAGAGATAACCCAAATTGTTAAATACCTATTTTGAAACTCTCTAATTAACATATTTAATTAATTGGTCAGCCATGTTAGTGGGAGGAGTTTTGCACAAAAGCCCTTAATTTTGGCCAAATTTGAAGATTCCTCTCCACATGGGTCTTGTATATATGTACACTCAATCTCCCCCTCTCTACCTCCCTCTCTCTCTCTCTCTCTCTCTCTCTCTCTCTCTCTCTCTCACATTTTGTCATTTCAAAAGAATTTTTCCCAAGACCTTCACTCCCTCCCCTCTCCTCTGGCTGACCAAAATTTATAGCCCCATTTCCTCTTTTGTTTTCAAACATTCACAACTTAATCATCTCTCAAGCTCTTCCACTCTCAAGTGATAGAAATAGAGCAAGAATGAGAGGAGAAAGAAGGTAGTTAGAGGATTTTGGAGGAGGAAGTAGAGCAAAGCCTCAAACCTAGACATATGGTCAAATTCTCTTCTTGATGTAGTTATTGGGGAATTAAAACTGAATTATAGTTATTTTGGTTTTTGGTCTTGCATGTGAGGATTTGTGGTTGCATGTCACATATATGCAAAGATTGGCCTTTGCATGTCAATGAGTAGAAATAAAAATACGATCTTTGTATCTATAAACATGGACAATATGATATTTACTAGTTTTCAGGCCCCATATGATGGTTGTCTTGTTCTGAATTAGTGTAAACATGAGTTGCATGTCGATTTTTGTAACTTAATTCTCGTGTAGAAAATTCATGCAAGACATCCTGTTAGTGTTTTGACCATAACTTCCACTAGGAATGTCCTTTTTGTGTGAACGTTTCTATTTTCAAATCTTTACTCATGCAACCTTTGTTTGAATGTGGTTTTATCAATTTTGGATACCATTTGCTCTCTTGATTTATTAGAATAAGTGGATGCATGTGTCTAAAACAGACTGCTTAAGATAGGTTCACTGCAGATATCATAACTCTCCATGCATATTTTGCATGTATTAAATTCTTATGCATCTGGAAACTAGAGTCATGTAAATTTCTTTCAAAATTAGTTTGGTTCATTTTCAATATCGTTTGCTATCTCTAATTCATGATCAATTGTACTTTATGTGCACTGAAACCAGTGTGATAGTGCTCTGTGACACCCATGCACTATCTCCTCCATATCTCCATGATCATTAGTCATAATATTAATATATTTAGATATTACGAAACTAGACTTGTATACAAATATTTTGAATATTGTTTCACAAATTTTGGATGTCATTTGACCCTCATTTGTACACTTAAATCTTTACATAGCCTGCAGTTATAGTCTGTACATATCCTGCATATTTTGTGTATAACTTGACCCATGAACATAAGTCTTGAAAATAACTTATTGTTATGGAATGTAGACACATATTAGAGTCATATGATACTAATTTCATGCATTTTGGGCATCGATTGCTCTACCATCCATCCATCTTAAACTACTGCATGTACACTGCAATTGTTGTTGTGCATATTGTAGCTATTGGATGTAACCATCTAGAGTGTACCCTATACCATGATATAAGTTATAAATTAGAAAGATACTAAAAGACATAGTTGTTTAGAATCTCATATGAGTGTACATGTATGTGTATATAAGAGAAAGAATCTTGGATTCATTTATCAGTCCGGAGGAACCCGACACAAATGGTAGCTAACCTTTCATTGTTTCCTCTCAATTCTTTGAGAGTTCGATTGATTACTTTCTTGAAATTCTTGAAAGTTAGTTTCCCACGCTCAGGTGTATATCTTATCACTTTTATAATATTCCTATTTGAATCACTTCATGTGCGTGCTATTTGCTGATTGCTCAATCATTGCTATCCTAATGTTATTTATTTCAGTTTTACATCGTTGATATTCTCTGAATGATTATGTTGTGGCAATTCGACTTGCTTTGGTGATTCCATTATTGAGAATAATAGTATCCTGTCCTTTATTGATGGCTGATACTGTATATTCATAGATTATGTCCTGTGTGAAGTAAGCTTCACCAGTGGGTGGTAATAGAAATAGGTCCCGGTGGGGACAATGCCCTGTGTGAGGATGCTCACCGGTGGGTGTATAAAGGCATGCATGATTTATTGATTATCCCATGATGTGGGAAGTTTGGAATCCTGAATAGTAGAGCCTGATTAGTCATATTGACATCTGTTATTGCATTTCGATCAATGATCATGATATGAGTATTGGTAACTTAATGTTGAAATCCATTCATTCAAGTTCAAATATCAATGATTATTCCTTTCATTCATCCCCTTATGTTGTACCCGAGATTTTTATGGTTGCCTATTAGGCCTTAGGTTCACTCCTATTGTCTTTGCATCCATTCGCAGGTCATACAGTTGACAAGGGCAAGGGAATCACGCACTCCAGCATAGAAGATTAGCTCCGTGGAAATCATCAGTAGGAGTTATTTTGTATTCACTTTTGTAGTACTTTTGACTTGTCAGACATGTACTAATCAGACTTGTACTGCATTAATGTTCTCTTTAGTTTCTACTATTCTGGTATTCTGTGGACTCTGCTGTCAACCTTATGATTCTAAGTGTTCCGTTGCTTTTATTTCGCTCATTAGTATTATTTTGTGTGTGTGTGTGTAGGAGTGTATGTAAAAATTGAGCAGGTCAACCCTCCTTATTACGGACGTGTCATGCCTAATTCTTATGTACCTCCAGGGGCGTCACACATACGATCTAACCATTGGAATTGTTTAACTAATAGTGAGTGAGTATTGAAAGAAATGTTTTTCTCTTTGGGGAATCCGGGGCATCACTTCAATATACATATTATGATAGAATCTTTTCCTTAATTAGAAATATAAATATAGGGTTCTCTCATGTCATGTACAAAAGAATTCTCATCGAGAAGATAAATAGGTATTTCTTCCTATACTGTAAATGAAGAATTCATTCTCGTATAATCTCGTATCATATAATCAAATAAAATAAGAAGTTTCTATTGTAACATGAAATGAGAAAGATAATGTACATGGTGGGTAGAAGTATGATCCACTAATCCCAAGGATCCATAATTAATCCTATGAATCCAAAAATAATTACATAAGTATTGACTTCTTTAGTCTTTGATTTGATGTTGTATTTAATTTAGATCTTGTATCCATAAGATATGCACATATGAAATATCTATGCAAACACATAGTATAGGACGGTCATTCTTTATTCAGCTCAATCCTTTTTTTTAAAGAAAAGGATTGGGCCGAGTTTAATTGTAATCAATTAGGAGAACAAATAGAAATTACTGAATTATGCGCACTTAGTTCTTATACTTTCTGTTTATCTATCTTAATAGTTCGAACTCGAATTTGATCTCTTTCCATACTTCACAAGCAGCGGCTAATTCCGAACTCCATTTGGTAGCTTCACAGATAATCTCATTACCCTCACGAGCAAGATCACGTCCCTCATTACAAGCTTGTACACATGCTTCTAAAGCTACCCGATTATCTACTGCACCAGGTGCATTTCCCAAAGGTTATCCTAAAGTTCCTCCACTGAACTGTAGTACGTAATCATCTCTAAAGATTTCGGTTAGGGCAGGCATATGCCAAACATGAATACTCCCTGAAGCCATGTGAATAACACTTGGCATAGAAAGCCAATCTTGAGTGAAAAAAATACCGCGACTTGGATCTTTTTCAACAACACCTTAAGTCATCTCACGTTCCCCTTCCAGTTTACCTACTACTATACCAACGTGAGTATGATCTCCACTAGATATACGTAATGCTTTAGTTAGTACATGAAAATGCATACCATGATATTTCTGTCTATCAATAATTGCATGCATTGCACGGTGGATGTGAAGAAGTAGACCATTGTCACAGCAATAATCAGCTAAACTGGTATTTGTAGTAAATTCTCCAGTTAAGTAGTCATGCATTACGATGGGAGCTCCCAATTCTCTGGAAAATACGACCCTTTCGATTATTTCTTCACATGTACCTACAGTTGCATTCAAGTAATGTCCTTTAATTTCACCTTTTTCTGCTTGTGCTTTATAAATACCTTCAGCACAAAATAAGAAACGGTCTCCCCAATGCATAAAAGGTTGTGAGTTCACATTTTCACCATCCTTGGTAAAAATCAAGCCCACTGCAAAGACTTTCATATACTGCTCTACCACAGTTTTTTGCGGATAATCCCAATTTTGGTTTAATAGTACTCCCAATAGGGGACAACCATACTTGTTCAATTATCTCTTTCAACTTAGATAACATGAGGTGGGCCTTGGAAACGTTTGGAATAAGCAGGGGGAACTCACAGATCCTCCACACGTAGAGCTCGTAGGGCTTTGGAGCCAAATACATTACCCACAATGGAAGTAAACATGTCAGTAACAGACCCATTGATTCGCACTTTCCCAATATCTTTACTTCCTATTACTATTACGACGTCAATAATAGAATCCATTTTTATAAATATAAAGAAATTGAGAAATTTTCTATTGATCTATTGAATAACAAACAATTATGCATAGACAAGGAATAAAAAAGAAGAAAGAAATTATGTAGTATTTCATTTCGATACTGATCGAAACTGCGTTGCTGCGGCAAAGGAAGGATAGCTATACTGATTTGGTATACTCTAAATACACCAATGGTACAAAATTGACAATCTCACAAAGATCAAATATCAGTGGTTTTCTATTTACTAATCCCATCTTTCGTGGAATAAATTCCCTTTTTTTAATGTACAAGAATTTTTGGAGACCAGCATGTTTGGAAGCACATGAGAATGTTCTTTTGCTGGTATTATTACCTGTATTCGATACTGGGTCATTCATAGTATTACTATATCTTCCCCATTCATTGTTGGTTGGTTATTCATCAATATAGGTTTAGCTTACGATGTATTTGGAAGTCCTCGGCCAAACGAATTTTTAACAAAAGAGCCGATAGGAGATTCCATTAATAATCGGCTATTTTGATTCTTTGGAACAACTTGATGAATTTAGTAGATCCTTCCACGAGGCCACCAATGACCATAGATCGAACCTATCCGATTTTTACAGTGCGATGGTTAGCTGTTCACGGACTAGCTGTACTTACCGTTTCTTTTTTGGGGTCAATATCAACAATGCAGTTCATCCAATGATAAACCTAATTCAAATTATAGAGCTATGACACAATTAAACCTGAATGAACAAAATATTGTATTGAATCGTACCTATCTAAAATGGGGTTTATTACACATTTTTTTACTTGCTGTTTTATTTTCTAATTATTTCTTCAATTGAGAGAAAGACATAGAGTACTAGGAATTCTCTTATGCTATTTGTAAGGATATCATCTTCATAATTATCCTGGGCTGTTAGTGTCTATAGCATGACTACTTGATGAAATGTGGAGGAAAGTGAGGGATATGGCCAATACTACTGGAAGGATTCCTCTTTGGCTGATAGGTACTGTAGCTAGTATTCCTGTGATCGGTTTAATAGGTATTTTCTTTTACGGTTTATATTCCAGATTGGGTTCATCTCTATAGTAATCAGATGAACCGCTAATCAGATGAACCAGATTGTAGACATGAAAAAGTGTGAACTCAGGGGTACCTTACGACTCTAATAAAAGAAAGGGAGTAAGGTACTGCTAAGTTCTTACTCTTAGAGTGAGACGAGCCTTTGATCTATTTGATACCATACAAATTGGAAAGTTATCTAGTCAGCATAATAAAAATATTCTATTCATAGAAATAACAAAATAGATCCTTTGCTCTGATCTTTCAAACTATTCAATTCCTTTGTTTCTCATGATGTTTTTGAACAATAGAATTGAATCTATTTCTATTGATTGATTTCTAAGCTCTCAAGAAAGAATCAATTTATTTTCTAAATAATTATATGGATTGAAACATGGATTTATATAGCTAAGATGTCCTGCAAATTATTTTTATACTAAACTAATAGAACCTTACTCTATAAAAAAAGATAAAAAAACTGTGATGAAATAAAAAACAAGGTTTGGGTATGCGTAAAAATAGAATCTAATCCACTTTTCAAACAAAAAAGTGTCAAAGTAAATTTTTTTTGTTTGAAGAATTTTTCTTTTTTCTTTTTTATAATATAAAAGAAAAATAGAAATTAATTATATAAAAGAAAAATAGAAATTAAGCTATACATTAAAGTTAATTGAATAATAGAAGAAGTTCCATTTGCCTAATGTACTCCCCCCTAACCCTTTTTGTTTGTCTACCACTTTTATGAATCTAAACGAAGGAGTTCCAATAGACCCAGAAAAGAAGAAATAATAAGCTTTGACGAACAAGAGAAAAATCATTATTATTTCAATACAAAACAACACAAGAAACGGTAGAAAGTCCTTTTTCTTGTGTCGAATAGAAGATTAGTAAGATTTACAATCCCTTCTAAAAGTATCTGTTCCTTTTATTTATCTCATCCTTACATTGTATCCTCTTACATTGTTTTTGTATGCCTATTATCTAGTGCTAGGAATGGGAGACAAGCAATGAATTCCATACATCCCACAAAAATAGTATAACAAAGCAAGCAAAGGGATTTACAAAATTTTTTTTATCATACATATGTAATTGAATTGATCGACAAGAATTTCGCACTTTGTACCAACTTGATGGTAAGGAATATCTTGATCTAGAAATTCATTTCGTATAATTGAACCCTTTCAAACTGTTTCTTTTTATGAACCATGCAGTACCAAACACGAGATAGATCTTCCAAAGAACAAATGATTTATTTGATATTATGTGGAAAGCCACATTGTAGGAATTTGCCAAAGAAGAAAACTATTTATTTGATATTATGGATAATTGGTTACAGAGAGATCATTTTTTTTTGTAGGGCGGTCTAGCCTATTGCTCTTTCCTTGTGCTTATTTCGCTTTAGGGGGCTGGTTCTAGGTACAACTTTTGTAATTTCATGGTATACCCATGGATTGGCCAGTTCCTATTTGGAAGGTTGTAATTTCTTAACGCTGCAGTTTCTACCCCTACGAATAGTTTAGCACATTCTTTGTTGGTACTATGGGGCCCTGAAGCACAATGAGACTTTACTCGTTGGTGTCAATTAGGAGGGCTGTGGACTTTTGTTGCTCTTCATGGTGCTTTCGAATTAATAGATTTCATGCTACGCCAATTCGAACTTGCTCAATCTGCTCAATTATGACCTTATAATGCAATTGCATTCTCTAGTCCAATTGCTATTTTTGTTTTTATATTCCTGATTTATCCAGTGGGTCTCTCTGGTTGGTTATTTGCACCTAGTTTTGATGTAGCAGCAATATTTCGATTCATCCTCTTCTTCCAAGGGTTTCACAATTGGACCTTGAATCCATTTCATATTATGGGGGTCGCCAAAGTATTAGGTGCTGCTCTGCTATGAAATATTCATGGTGCTGTAGTAGAAAAAACTTTATTCAAAGGTAATGACGGTGCAAATATATTCCGTGCTTTTAACCCAACTCAGGCTGAAGAAATTTATTCAATGGTCAATGCTAACCGCTTTTGGTCCCAAATCTTTGGGGTTGCTTTTTCCAATAAACGTTGGATACATTTCTTTATGTTATTTGCATCATAAAGAAATGTAACCAACATTTCTAATCTGATCCACTCATTTTGATATTTCTATTGGGAATCTGTTGTTTTTTAATCCAATCCACTCATTCTTCCTTTCTATTTTGCTATTTATCATATTTATCTGGGTTGCTAACTCAACGGTAGAGTTCTCGAATTTTAAGTGCAACTATGATCTTTTACACATTTGGATGAAGCAACAAATTCATCCAGACTATTGGTAGAGTCTATAAACCCGTGACTGATCCTAAAAGGTAATGGATGGAAAAAAACAGAATGTCGTAATAATAAGAAGAAAATAGAGTTTCTTATTATATTCTTTAATATTCTTTTTTTAGTAGAATTTTGAGTTGATCCTTACCGGATCATTCAAAAATTATTTTTTCTTTTGTCTTACTCCAAAAGAAATTCACATTTACATTTAGTAGAATTTTGAGTTGATCCTTACGGCTCCAATTCTAGTAAAAAATAAACGGCAAGATTCTACTCTTAATTTGAATAATTACCCAATCTAATTAGACGTTAAAAAAATTAGCATCTGTTGTGGGGAAGGGTTCTCCTGTAAGTGGTCCTTTGATTCTTTTTCTTCTTTATAAAAATCCTAACTATTCTCTATTATGGATTGGAAACGAATGTGTAGAAGGAACAATACACTGACAAAAAGAATCTGTTCCAAAGTCAAAAGAGCGATAGGGTTGCAAAAAAGGTTTTTTTTTTAACCTCAAGCTATTATAAAATAAAGAAGATAAATCTAGGGGAAAAGCAAAAGATTTGTTGATGGGACTTCATGTTTCCGGGGTATTTTTTCCATACATACCCTATTCTAACCATATTGCACTATGTATAGTTTGATTACCCAAGAAATGCTTACTGTTTTTGGTTCAAGTCAAGTAGAAAAAAATCTCAGTCAATGGAAGACCATATTGCACTATGTATAGTTTGATTTCTTTGGTTAATGATTCTAACCAAAATCGATTCACTGGACACAACAATTTTTTTATTCTCCTTTCTATTCTCAAATGATATTAGAAAGTTTTGCAATTATTGTAGAAGTTCCACTCTCGTTGAGTAGTATCTTAGTTTGAAGAAAAAGAAATACCAAAATATCATAATTTACGATCAATTCATTCAATTTTTCCCTTTTTAGAGGAAAAATTATCGCATTTAAATTATGTCTCAGATATACTAATACCCCATCCCATCCATATGGAAATCTTGGTTCAAATTCTTCAATGCTAGATTCAGGATGTTCCTCTTTTACATTTATTGTGATTTTTTCTTCACGAATATCATAATTGGAATAGTCTTCTCATTTCTCAGAAGAAATCTATTTACCATTTTTCAAAAGAAAATAAAAAGATTATTTCAGTTCCTATACAATTCTTATACATTTGAATGTGAATTTTCATTAGTTTTTATTCGTAAACAATCTTCTTATTTATGATTAACATCTTCTAGAACTTTTCTAGAATGAACACATTTCTATGGAAAAATAGAACATCTTCCAATAAAGCATTTTTTAGTAGTATGTCGTAACTATTTTTACAGAACCTTATGGTTCTTCAAAGATCCTTTCATGCATTATGTTCGATATTAAGGAAAAGCAATTCTTGCTTCAAAGAGGACTCATCTTTTGATGAAGAAGTGGAAATATCATTTTGTCAATTTCTGGCAATATTATTTTCACTTTTGGTCTCAACCACACAAGACCATTTATCAAACTATTCTTTTTATTTTCTGGGTTATCTTTCAAGTCTACTAATAAATTTTTTGCCGTTAAAGAATCAAATGCTAGAGAATTCATTTCTAATAGATACTGTTACTAAGAAATTTGATACCGTAGTTCCGGTTATTCTTCGTATTCGATCCTTGGCTGAAGCTAAATTTTGTACCACATTAGTAAGCCAATCTAGGCCGATTTATCAGATTTTGATATTCTTGATTGATTCGGTCGGATATGTAGAAATCTATCTCATTATCATAGTGGATCCTCAAGAAAATGGGGTTTGCATTGAATAAAGTATATACTTTGACTTTCATGTGCTAGAACTTTAGCTCGTAAACATAAAACTATAGTATGCACTTTTTTGCGAAGATTAGGTTTGGGGTTATTAGAAGAATCTTTACAGAAGAAGAACATGTTCTTTCTTTGATCTTTCGCAACTCAACTCATTTTACTTTATGTGGATCATATAGAGAACGCATTTGGCATTTGGATATTCTTCATGTTAATGACCTAATGAATCATTCATGATTGGTCATGATACTTTTTAACTAAAATAGAAATTGTCGATGACAGTTATCACACAGCGGGTTTTAGTGGTGATTTTGAAGAGGTTGGGGTCCCTTGATATCTTTTGATGGCTGATCTAGAGGTTGGTGATTTTGAAGAGGTCGGGGCATGATACTTTTGAGCTACAATAGGTTGTTGGTGCCTCCCCCTACAAAACTAGAACACATTAGAGGATCAGAGTTGGGTTCTCTGGTGATTGCTCCGATGATCGAATCAGTATTTGAGCTTGAGTGGAGAAGAAACCAATGAACTGAAAAAGTTCTCAGTCTAAGTGTGCAGAAATTGCATACCTTTGTGCTGCAGACAGTCACTCTATTTATAGTAGGTTCAGAGGGGCAGTTTTGTAATTTTGACCGAGTCCAAGCAGACTGTTTAGTCAGTAGCTACTTTACAGGTGTCGGCTGTGAGTGGCATGAGTCACCCTTGTGATCAATGCGATGGTGACAAAGGAAGCATTGTGATGAGGGAGCCTGATGAGTCATAAAGACTTTTGGAGCTGGAGTAATGATAATCTATGACCGTGCATTTAATGTGATGGTCATTTGCTGTTGGTAGGGGGCTTGAGATTGATCGCCTTTCGAATTGGCTTGGCAAGAAGGAGCTGACTCGGCCTGTCAAGAAGGGCTGACTCAGCCTAGCGAGAAGGGTCAACTCAGCCTAGCGAGAAGGGTTGTCTCCTCCTAGTGAGAAGGGATGGCTTGACTTAGCGAGAAGGGTCGACTCAGCTTGGCGAGAAGGGTTGACTCGGCCTGGCGAGAACGGACGTCTCCTCCTGGGACGACTCGGCCTCGCGAGAAGGGTGGACTCGGCCTAGCGAGAAGGGACGCCTCGGCCTGGCGAGAAGGGTTGACTCGACCTGGCGAGAAGGGACGTCTCCTCCTGGCGAGAAGGGATGACTCCCTCGACTTGGCGAGAAGGGTTGCCTGCTTTGGCCTGGTAGGAAGGGACGACTATCTTATTTCTAGGTTTTTTCATATATACCCTGTAACCCATTTTGAAATATACATCCACAACAAATCACAATATAAATATACATGAAAAGTATATGTCTAATCACAATAATATCAATATCACAGGATTAATCAAGTGAAAACAAATTGAGATATAACAAATATCCAAGTATCACGTCCAACAGATAGATAACTCGAATATTCATAATGACTACAATGCCTTCGCTCAAACACGACCATCAAAATTAGAAAATATTTCTTAAGAATATTCAAGAAGTATCTACTATATCAAATAAACAATTAATCAAATTTGCTTACATTAGCACTACTGCATGGCTCTGGCTACTTCCTCATTACCTACTTATCGAAGTAAACTAAGTCCGCTATAGTTAGACTCACTTTGTTACTAGAAGAAGGGGTCCACAAATGGGATTAGACATAAAATCTAAATGAGGGAATATGGAAAAACTACATGAATCAATGGTTAGCTGATCAATTATAACAAAAAACTTATCCGCTAGATAAGAAAGAATAAATATATCATAGAATACTAATCATAAGCTTAACAAGATATCTCAAGTTAT
>JBAKGM010028717.1:0-21498 GCA_037177215.1 Asparagus racemosus
AATCATGTGAGCCCACCACCCCCCATCAGGGGAATATGTCCACCCAGGGGCTCTAAACTCCTGAGCAGGAAATTCGCCACGAGCGGCGATGAATTTACGAATAAAAATATTGGCCGGAGTGGCCCTTCCCGATAAGGGTTTGTTTTGAGAAACTCCCCAGGTTTTAAACCTTTCACCTCAAGATTACGAATTGTCTAGTGAGTCAAAGTCCCAACAGAGATGTTGCTTCTTTCCTCGATCAAATCCCAGTCTAAGTGCCTGCCACTCGAGATGCTTTGGAAATATGATAGTGGATAAGCTTGCTCCATGCTAGACAAAAGGAAGAAACGGTCATTAACCTGATCTAGCGCTTTGTAGTCTTCAACACAGACCATATCGTCATTTGCCTCGATACGATCACCAAAGAAGAACTCTGGCTTCTTGATTTCAGCACGGCCTGTCGGTGCCACAAAATCTACGTCAGTGATGATGGCCTTGAAGGTCGAATGATTCCCACGATGAATCATTATCACTCTTTCTATAGAATCATCCTGAGTTATCGGAAGCTCTCGTCGAAGATCGAAAACCACACCGTAGTCCATCCAACCTGAGTGGCCGAAATAATGCTCGAAAGAAAGCAACCCGTCAGCATAGAGAACTGCAAACGCAAGAAGATGGAACATGAGAAAGTGAATGAATGATAAGGGAACCTAAGAAGGTCAAAATAAAAACATGATGGCCAACCTTGCGTTTCCAAGCGTAAAACACTAAGGTCAACGCCGCGTTTCAACCACAAAAACACAAGGGTCAACCCCGCGTTCCAAGCAATGGTTAGCCCCACATTTCAGTTATAAAGTGCGAGGGTCAACCTCGTGGCTCAGTTGACGATATCAAACCCACGTTCTAGATATAGAACGCGAGGTTCAACATTGGGTTCTTCAAGAACGTGAACCCATCAAAACAGGTTTGAAAACCTTAGCTCACCTCTATTCAAGGTGGTTTGCAATGGTGGCGACGCCGCCGAAATCGACGGGTCGTCAGAAGCCTCATCCGACTCTATAGAGTTGTTTGAACGACTCTCTTGATCTTGTGAATTGCTCTTTTTGGAGCTAGTGATAGGTCTTGAAGATTGGAGAAAGATGGGGAAAAACTCGAAAAGAGTTTATGAGAGCACGAGCATGAGATCTCTCGAAACTGCAAAGAAGACGAGCAGTTTATGATTCTTACCTCTAGTAATTTTTTAATTTTACCTTGGGGGTATATTTATATAAAATCGAAGAAGAAATCTTCAATTAAAATGCAACTGCGGCATTTATGTCGGTTCAGATCCCAAATGAGAGGCCACCTTTGCGTTCTAATCCTTAAATGCGGAGACCAACCTAGCATTTCAGAACCCCAAACACGAGGCTCACCTCCTCATTCCGATGCCCAAACGCAGATGTCACCCTAGCGTTTCAAAATTCAAAACCGAGGCCACCTCCGCGTTTTGAGTCCAACACTTAGCTAATTTTCAGACTATAAGACTCCTTGACAAAGGGTCAGATCTGGTGTCACCTTCTTGACAACTATCATATCAAATTTGCTCAAATTGCAATCAATTTATCAATCCTACTCAATAGGATGATAAGTCCTCAAATTTGCTCAAATCGCAATTAACTTATCAATCCTACTCAATAGTAAGTCCTCAAATTTGCTCAAGTCGCAATCAACTTATAAATCCCACTCAATAGGATGATAAGTCCTCAAATTTGCTCAAGTCGCAATCAACTTATCAATCCTACTCAATAGGATGATAAGTCCTCAAATTTGGTCAAATCGCAATTAACTTATCAATCCTACTCAATAAGATGATAAGTCCTCAAGTTTGCTCAAATCGCAATCAACTTATCAATCCTACTTAATAGGGTAATAAGTCCTTCAAACTTGTTCAAGTCGCAAGTTCTTTCTACACTTGTTCTAATCACAAGTCCTCCAAAACTTGTCCAAATCACAAGTACTTCAACTTGTTCAAATCACAAGTGGTCTTCAAGCTACAAGTCCACCTGTTGACCTTTTTAATTTTCCTAGAATTACTTGAGTGGTAATAAAGGAAAATTCGATTCTTGCCAAGAGTGAGATTTTGTTGCTCTAGGCCAAAACACAACAAAAAGCTAAAAGCAAAATCACCTTTATTTATAATACTAAAGAGTGATACAAAATTGCTGAGCTAAAAAGAATAATAAAATGAACAATAATACATGATCAGATCTGCGAGCCCGTCAAGTTGACAGATGCGAGCTGGACTTTGATACTTGATAGTTTTTGCTTGTGAGCAGCTCGTACCACCTCTACAGCTTGCCTCCAGAGCTCAGCTTCATCGGGCATCACAGCAGCAGCCTCTTTCTTAGTTTCCTCAAGGGCTTGTACCTCTTTGCGATAATCTACAAAAGTTTTAACGCTTTGGAGGGTGAAGTCCTTCACAACTGCCTCATCCTGAACAAGTTGAGCCTTCCGTTGAGCTAATTTAGCCTCCAACTGAGAAATTGCCTCACGAGTATTCTGCAAGGTATGGGTTGAGTTGAAGGTGACGCTACTGGAGCGGAGCTTGAAGCAACAACGTCCTTCACGGGCCGGAGTGAGATGACAAGTGGAGCCAGTCTCACTGGAGGAAGAGGAGCTGCTACTGCTGTGACTCCTTGGCCTGGTTCCGTTGGGGAAAGAGTTGCTAACATAGCTTTCGGAGCTGCTGCTATTGGAACCTCCTGAGTAACCCTGACCAGAGAACCTACATAAAAGAAAATTTTTCAGTGTATGAATAAAGCATTTATCGAAACTTCAAAACAAACGGCACTTACCCAGGGGAGAAATAGCTACATAAACTATTGCCTTATCAGAGGTAACAGCTAGTAAATCCTCAAACAGTCCCTCGTAGTCCGAAGAAGTTCCGTATGAGACTACTTCATCATCATCCCCTGAGGGGTGTGGAGAGCTTGCAGCAGCAGTTGGCTTGGGGAATAGCCCTGTTGTAAGGCTAGGCCTTTCAACTCCGGTTGTAGGCATCAGGGCTGAAGAAGCGGGGGATGGACATCTGATGGGATCTTGCAGCTCAGTGACCTTGGGGCCGGTTGCAGAAGTTCCAACCCCTCCTGCTTGAGCCTCCTTTTCAATAGTTGAAGCTTGACTCAGAAATACAGTGTTTAGAGGCTCCACAGTCAGGACAGACTCTGCATCCCCGAAGGATGATTCATCCTCGCCTTCTTCCTCTGAAGGGTAAGGGGATAAAGAACCCCTTAAAGTAGGTCCAGTTGATCGAAGTCCCTGCTGATGAGAGATCCCCACAACTGATTACTCCTACGCCTCTTCCTCCACTAAGGGCATTGGACGAGTGACCCTAAATGCATCCCGCATTAACTTATTCCCCTGCTCGGCCTGAGGAGTAGGAGATCCAGCGGGTAATTCCCGACGAGCTTGCTTGCTTTGACGTTGCAGATCCTTCTCGGGCATAGGCCTTTCGCCTGTAGCTCTTTCCTCCCGGGTCTCAGCCGGAATAGGCTCAGCAGGCCTAGCAGTGGTCGTCTCAGCCTCCTCCCTGGTATCGACTGTTTTCGTGCAAGACAAGTACTCGTCAAGCCCCCTTAGGCGAGACGTTTTAGAGCTTCTTTTAGATTCATACATCTTTTTGATCTCCTTTAGATAAGATGAATTAGCTCTGAACTTGCGAATTTGAGAGGCAGCCTGGTACCAATTATAGAAGCCCATGGTAGTGTAGCAGTTGGGCGTCTTATGAGGAAGTTTGAATAATGCCCCGGTACAACCAGCCACGAAGTAGTACCAAGCCCTAGCTCCTTCGTATAAATTCCCGATGAGCGCAAGCTGAGGGTTGGGGTACCCGACGTACAATTGATCGTACCTGAATTGTCGGGAGAAACGAAATGGCAGATAGGGCTCAATGAAACATTTCTCACCTTGTCAGAAGATTAGATAGCCAGGCCAGATATTAATCAACCAGCAGAAGATGCCTCCATTCAGCTGTGTAAAAGAATTGGGGCCCCTCACGTCCTGGTACAATTCTCCACATCCGCTACCCTCGAAATCTGGGTAACATCTAAATACGTGGTAGTTAAGGTCCCTGGACAAAATTTTCCGGACCATTACCATGTACCAGCCCTCCCACTTCGCTACTTCTAACTGTTGGAGCCACGGAATGAAAGAATCCCCGTCGGGAGCAGCTACTGTTATCAGCGACGAACAATGTAAAACATACCATGACACCAGATAGGTGTATCGTAGAGGGACACGTGGATTGGGAATCTTGAAAGACTTCTTCTCCCCAGAACCCACCTCTTTGACTTGGAGAAAGTCAAAGGTTAGTTCCCTTAGGCTGCTCTATAGGCGACACACCATCATGGATAGAAGATTTATCAGTCTCCCGTGAGCAAGGAGAACCACTAGATAAACAACCTTAGCGGCGATGGACTCGATCGGCCTAGAGGGCACAACGCAGTGCTACAGCCACAACATTAAGAACCCAGCAAATAGGGCTACATCTGAAATTGGAGATAGAGCTTGATAATGAAAGCTCTCAAACTCTATGTATGGAGGGAAAATTTCCTCCTGGGCTTCATTGGTGTAATGAGCAGTAGCTTCTTCGATGCGAGCTTTAACTTCATCAAAAGAACTTGTAGTAAGACGGGCCACTGCAACATCCTTATTATGCAGATTTTAGAATAAGTACTAGGCCTAGGATGCCTGCTTGAATCCTCCCCCTCGTAACCCTGTTAGTTGAGCACAGACTTGGAAGTGGAACATTACCGCCCGAAAAGTCTCATAAATGTCAGGATTGGTCGCTCTCAAAATGGCCAACTCCTCAGATCAGGGAATAAACTCCTCGTATGGTAGCTCACCGAAAGGCAAGACCGAGACTTCATACATTTCTGAAGAGCAAAACCCAGCTCTCCGACAGGTGTAAAGAACGTACAGGTCTTCGGGTTGTATTTCTCTAACATAGCAAAGAGAGTGTGAGAGCTCTGCACGATTCCATATCGTGTAGCCATCACCGGAGTTACTAGATTAGAACTGGTGACTAAGTATCCAAGCTCCTCCATTACAAAATTTAACATGCGGGCCCACTATCCTCCATCCGCTGAGTATACCCATCTAGGCGCTCTAAAGTCCTGTGTAAGAAACTCACCTTTCACTGCCATAAATCTTTAGGCGAAAATGCTCGTGGGGGTGGCCACCTTAGTAGCTGGGTATTGCTTCACAAATAGGTCCGTCGTAAAGCTGACACATGCTGACTATAACCTATCGGACGCACACCCTGATAAGTTAATGCTCCAAGAGACACCCCGTCTTGATCCTTGACGAGATCCCATCCCATGTGCATGGGGATAGAAGCACATTGGAAGTACGAAAGCAGATACATCCGCTCCATGTTGGGCAGGAAGAGGAATTGGTCATCGACTTTCCCCAACATGTTGTAGTCCCCGTCATAGAAGGTCCCAACGTCAAGCTCTATCAGGTCCCCAAAGAGAAATGTAGGCTTCTTGAGATATTTCTGGTCCGCCGTCTCTAGCTTGAGGTATGTAACAATAGCCCTAATCACTGGTGGGTTAGCTTAGGTAACGAGCTTCAGTCACTCTTCATTCTTGTCCTATACAGTAGGGAACCTCTGATGAAGACTAAAAGTCACCTCTTGGTCTTCTCCCCCTTCGTGCCCAAAATGGCTGTGAAAAGTGAGGGGGTCACTTGAGTAGAGCACTGTACAAAGAAATGAAAATAAGCAATTAATATTTGAAAAATAAATAATTGCAAGCATAAAAGGCTTACACGTGAAGTTCAACCCCGCGTTTTGTTCCTAAAACACAGGTGTCAACTTCGTGTTCTAATTTCAAACGCGAAGCTCTACCCCGCATTTTGTTTCTAAAACGTGGGTGTCAACTTCACACGCGAAGCACAACCCCGCGTCTCATTTTTTAGAACGCGGGTGTTAGCCCCATGTTTCATAACGTGGGCATTTGCCCCGTGTTCTAAATCTAAAAAAATGTGAGCATCACCTGTTGTTTCAAGTACTTCATGAGGAAGGGGAAGAAACTTGTCAAAACAAGTTTTTTTAAAAAAAGAAACTTGTCAAAGCAAGTTGTTTTAAAATCAAAATCAACCGCTGATCAGAGGTGTGTGCTATGCCCGGGCAGCAGCGCCACCAGTGATGCTAGCCGCCGGAGTGTTCGAAGCGGCCTCTGTGGTCTTCCTGGATCTTACCATGGATCTTTTGGGAGACTTGGTTGTCGAAGCTGAACAGAAGAAGTTCGTCAGAAGAAGTTCACCGGAGGAACTGAGAACGAGGTTTCGCTCACTGGAGATTTGAGAACAAGCATTCTTGTATTAGAAGATGAAAGTCCATAGGACTTTTAATTTGACCCAAGGGTCTATTTATAAGGCCGCCACCCTGTCTACTTTGCATGGGATTTTAGGCAAAAATCCTGCCCAAACGCGATCCTCGCGTTCACACCCAGACGGTTCAACTTTAGGACAAAACACGAAGCTCAACTTTGCGTTCCAATTGTAAGAAAAAAACGCTCTGCCTCATGTTTCAGCTGTAAACGTGGAGAACATCCCCAGCAATTCAAAAGACCAAATGCGAAGCTCAGCTTCGTGTCCCAAAAGCAAAGAAAAAAAGAAAACACATGGTCTGCCTACACGTTTAAAGACAAACAACTAGCGTGGACAAAAGCAAAGTGCAAATCCCTTAAATGAGGAGAAATTTCTCTCAGAGTCAGATAAGGAAGATTTCCAAAGTATTTCAAAAGCCTGTCTAGTCAACCGCGAACTTTCAAAAACTTTAGAGGGGGTTCTATAGGCTGTCTAAAATCTTTTAATGATAGTTACTACCCACAAAGTACTGTCGATGAAAGTTACAAACCGATGACCTTCACAATGGCCGAGGAGAGTTACAATTTGATGACTCTAGAACATAGAGTTTACAACTTGAAAATCCTTATGAAATATAACCAAGAGATTACGAGAAAATAATCTCTTCAAGCTCAAAACGTGAAGCACAGCATCGCGTCCAAGATCAAAACACCAAGCTCATCACCGCGTCTAAGCTCAAAACGCGGAGCTCGTTACTGCACTCAAAGTTCAAAACACGGGACTCACCACCGTGTTACCAAGCTCAAAACGCGTGGCTCATCACCGCTTTTCCATGATCAAAACGCGTGGCTCACCACCGTGTTTCCGAGCTCAGAATACGTGGCTGACCATCGCGTTTCCAAGCTCAAAACGCATGGTTCACGGCCGCGTTCAAAGTTCATAACAAGGGGCTCATCCTCGCATCTGAAGTCAAGAACGCGAAGGACACCCTCGCGCTCAAATCCAAAACACGAGGGTCACAACTTCGCGTTCCAATTTTGAGCTGAAGACGCAAGGGTCGTTCCAGGATGTGAAATTTGCGTTTGATTCATTCAAACACGACCTACACGGTTCCGAAACCATTTTACACGATCTGGGAGCATTAAACCCCCATCAAGGAGAGTTTTAAGGGGTCAGTTACATCCCTTAAACCCCCATAAATAGCTAAAAAATCAGCTAAAGAAGGGGCTTTTGGCTTTGGCTTCTTCTTTGAGAACTTCCACTTGAAAAAGAAAAAAAAGAGAGCCTCTTTGGGATCTTCAACTCCCACGAGTTCTAAACTTGGTTTGCAAGTTCTGTTCAATGTTGTTCCACGAGCCAAGATGGTCGGATCGTCAATAGGATACAAGATTCAAGCTCTCATCGCTACTGCGAAGAACCCGGCTTTAAACAAAAGGAAGGATCTTTGCTAATCCTTCCTTCTTTTGTAAATCGGCATAACCAATAGAAGAGAGTTTGCGAGGAGAGATTGTGAGTCTTTCTTCAGTAAAAGAATCAATATAATTCATTTTTCTTCTATTTTCCCTTTTAATTTTTCTAACAAAAACAAATTTATTGGCATAACGTTCTGGCAAAGATTGAAGCTCACATGGGTGCTATCACTACGGACACTTAGAAGGATTTGATAGAACAAGACGAGATTGCTAAAAAATCATTGCAGGATTTCAACAAGTTTGAGACCCGTACCAATTTCAAAGGTAACAAGAGTAAGCAAGGGCAAATGCCACAACCGAAAGCCAAAGAGACTTTCATAGTTGGGGTCTAAAATTCCAACAACAACTAGTAAAGAGAACCAACGAAGAACTTCCAGCACAACTACTCATTCAAAGATGAACATACAATCACCATCTTCCATGTCCTCAACAAAAGGAATAGTCTGAAACTCCCGGAAGCTAGACGCCCTGAAGAAGTCGAAAAAACCAATGACCCTAATTATTGTCTCTATCAAAGGATGTTAGACATTCGATGAAGAACTGCTACAGCCTCAAGGAAAAAATCTAGATAGTCATTGAATCGGGGATCCTCAAGCTCAAACCTAAGCTGAAGAAGGTCACTACTAACATGGTAAAACTTCAGTTTGGTTCCATGCCAGAAATCCAAGCCCACGATGGTGGCGTTCCCATTGCTACTGAAAGAATGGAGGTGGTAAATTATGATCATCAAAATCAGCAAAGTTGAGGTTTATTTCCTCTTACCACAGCAAGAGGGAAAATAATGTGGGTGCATCCTGACCTTCTTCAAGGTGATGACTAGACCCTCCCAAAATCCAAATCTAAGATGAAGACTTGCAATACCATCTCCGCAATCATTGGAGAGGAATCTATGCATGTCACTTCACTCACCAATTTAGAGGGTGAGAAAGTGGCCCTGACTGGGAGAAGATTCAGTAAAGATTACTTAAAAGATTACAATCAACCAGGGACATGCAAACAATCTGAACCGGCTATGCAAAAGGAGACTCAGTTCGATAAGGCCCTACAATGTCCTCCAAGTGACCTTAAGGCCCCTTTAAATATGACATCATGGCTCAACTTGCCAATATTCTAGCCGGTATTACTTTTTATGAACTTTTACGTTTGTCAAAGGATAAAAGAGAAGCTTTGAAAGAAGCTTTGAACAACAGCGAGGCATTCCTCGCCCACTTGGTTGAACCTCCTCAAGATGAAGGTCCCGAGCAATGCTATCAATGCCGATACCAGATGCCTTGCATCACCTTTACTCTGGAGGACATGCTTGTTAAGGATCATCATCACAACTGACCCCTCTACTATACTGGGTATATAGGGTCAACAAGGGTCGAGAGAATTCATATCGATCCAGGCTCCGCCTTGAGCATAATTTCGCAAACACTAATGAACTTTCTGGAATCCTCTTTCATAAGCTCTCAAAGACTTCGGTGACCATACTTGGGTTTAATTCCAGCAGTAGCCGGTCTCTTGGGAAGATCTAACTTAAATGTCAGATCGGAGATTTGAAGATGGAAGTGACTTGCTATGTCATTGACATTGAAACACCTTATAACCTTCTGCTCGGATGACCTTGGATTCACTCTTACAAGATCGTTCCTTCAACACTTCATCAATGTTTCAAATACATCGATAAACAGGGGGTTCAACAGAGAATTGAAGCTGAAAGGCATCCTTTCAAGGGGATGGAGAATTACTTCACTGACTCCCTCTTGTATGATGAAAATCACACAATCAAGATTGTCCTTCCGAATGATGAGGATAGCGG
This sequence comes from Asparagus racemosus, assembly GCA_037177215.1. NCBI lineage: Eukaryota > Viridiplantae > Streptophyta > Magnoliopsida > Asparagales > Asparagaceae > Asparagus > Asparagus racemosus. The sequence goes on from JBAKGM010028717.1 coordinate 9,604, forward strand.
TAATGAAGCAGATGTCGAGCTAGATCACATTGATGATTCTATCTAGGTGATTGATCCACTTGTAATTATCCTAGAGGACCTCTGTATTGACCAATCTATTGAAGATCAGGTAGATTGGATCTTTAATGAAAAAGAGTTTGCTTACGACTGCTCTTTAGACTCTGAGTCTGAAAGCTTAAGGGTCGAAAATTTGATGGCTAGGCTCGCTCCAAAACCAGCATCGCATATGCCGATAAATGAATCATACTCTGCTCTCAAGCAGCTGGATAGTTCAAAAGACATTACTTTCACGATTCTGCTTAGAGGGAATACATCAGATCCAATCTTCTTCAAAAAAGTTGGGAGACGACCTCATTTACCGAATACCAACAAAAAGACGAAAGCAACGCCAGAATTCTCTCGATACAACCAACAGTCTCAATAGATCATGGCGAAAATGGGGTACAACCTTATTTCAAAACAAGGGTTCAATTTCAATAAAGAACTACGAGTCCCTTTGATCCCCTTTACACCAAAAGGCGAAGTGTTTGATTACGACAATCAAACCAAGCACGGTCCCAGTTACATCTCTCCCGGAGCCGAACCACATACCGAACTAGCATCTGATGACTTTTCTGAGCAGCTCTTCAGATACATCTGATTGGGATTCTGACATCAGCCTTGGAGCCCTATTCACAGCCAACATGGTCTCCTATGATCTAACTGGTGATCTTGATGAGTCTGAAGTGGTTGAAGATCATGAAGATGATCCTTGGACAAGACAGCTTGAAAAGCAATGGGAATTGCCCTTTGAAGCTGGAGAACCACCCATTGAAGACAAAGTGGTTAAAATAAACATTGGCAGTGTAACCAATCACATGCCCATTTTCATCAATGAGAGTCTATCACCCACTGAAAAGGAAGAACTCATAATTCATCTTCAAGAATACATCGACGTCTTTGCCTAGATTTATGAAGACATGTTGGGCTTAGACCCCAATGTGGCTGTACACTATTTTAACATTGACCCCAGTGTCAAACCAGTCGAGAAACAACAACAACGTTTCTGTCCTGAGTTGATGGAGCAAATAGAAAAGGAAATCTATAAACTTATTGAGTGCGGGTTCATCTGTAAATAACAACACCTCGATTGGCTAGCTAACATTGTGGTGGTGATGAAGAAGAGCGGAAAGATCTGAATCTGCATCGACTTCTGAGATCTCAACCTTGCTTGTCCGAAGATTGAATTTCCTCTCCCTATCACAGATGTCATGGTTGACAATACGTGTGGGTTTCAGAGGATGTCCTTCATGGACGGATTCTCTGGATACAATCAAACCAAGATGCATCTGGATGATCAAAAGACATGGCCTTCAGAACACCCTTAGGAGTATTTTGCTACACGGTAATGTCAGCCTGAAGAACGCTGATGCTACTTATCAACATGCAATAAACACGATATTCTGTAAACATCTACGCAAGACGGTCGAATGCTACGTTGACGACCCCGTGATCATAAGTCATCACAAGCAAGACCATGTCCTTGACTTGAGAACGGTGTTTGAAATCATGCATAAGCACCAGCTCAAGATGAATCCAACTAAATCCTTTTCTGGGGGTATCATTAGGAAAATTCTTAGGATTTATTGTCACATCCAAGGGAATACATGTCGACCCTGAAAAAGTAAAAGCCATCCAACAGATGCCACCTCTGAGAAATTTCAAAGAACTCAGGGGTTTACAAGGACGATTAGCTTATATCCTAAGGTTTATCACCAACTTGTTTGGGAAGTGTCAACTATTTCAAAAACTCATGAAGAAAAGCATTTCGTTTGTTTGGCATGACACCTGTCAAGAAGCCTTTAACGAGATCAAGTCACAAAGTCGCCGATCCTAGACGCACCAATGTCAGGTAAACCATTCTAGATCTATGTCAGAGCAATAAATCACTCCCTTGGTGCACTCCTTGCATAGAAAAATGACAGTGGCCACAAGCAACCCATTTACTTTCTCAACCAAACTATGATTGGCGCCGAGCATCGGTATAATCCAATCGAGAAGGAATGTTTAGCATTGGTCTTTGTAATTCAGAAGATGCGGCACTACCTAACTGGTCAATCTATCCATGTCATTTCAAGTGTCAATACTCTGTGGATACTCATGACAAATTCAGGATCTCTGAATTCCATGCTAGCAAAATAGGCGATACTGCTCTCACAATACAACATGACGTTCGTGCCACAGAAAGCAGTCAAAGGCCAAGCAATTACTAACTTTCTTGAAGAGCATCCCATCCCAGAGTCTTCCAAACTTTATGAAGACATTCCGGATGAAGTTTTCGAGTCAAATGTTGTTCAGGACCTCTATATATGACAGTTGTACTTTGACAGCGCATCAAGACGCAACCACAAAGGAGCGATTGTTGTAGGAGTGGGGTAGTGCAGATCGACCCCCATGGACATGTTCTTCCCTGAGCCTACTCATTGACCGAACCATGTTCTAACAATGTAACTAAATATAACGCCCTTATAATCAGCCTACTACTCGCTCAGGATATGGGCGTCAAATATTTTTAAGCTCATGGTGACTCCAAGGTGATCGTGAATCAAATCAAAGGAGAATATGAAGTTCGCCATGAAGACCTCGTACCATATCATAAAGTGGCCATAAAGCTTGCCCAATCATTCAAAGGTTTCTACATCAACTATGTAGTTCGCCTAGAGAATACCCATGGAGATACTCTAGCATCCCCTGCAGCTACACTAGCTCTAGCGCCCAAGTCCACTAGGCGCATCATAGTGGCTAGCCATCAATTATGCTCCTCAGAGCATATTCTTAAAGCCAACGAAGTTCAAGTCATGTCAACTTGCTTTGAAGGCAATAATTGGCGGTTCCCCATCATCAACTACATCTTGCACGGGATTCTACCAGATGATCCAAAGCAAGCAATCTCCATCCAGAGAAGAGCTCCGTGCTTTTTTATGGTTCTGCTACACAGATGCTATATCGATGATCTTTTAATAGTATTCTTATCTGATACTTATCACCAAGTGAAGCTCGAAGAGCATAAAAGGAAGCCCACGGCGGTACATGTGAAGCTCATCAACTGGGTCCCAAACTTCAAGACTAACTCTATCGTCTAGGTTATTACTAGCCGACAATGATAGGAGATGCAGTAGCATATGCTAAAAGATGTCATGCGAGTCAAATCTAAGGTGACTTCCTACATTAACCTCCGAAAGAATTACATCCAACAGCCACCTCATGGCCATTCGAAGCTTGGGGCATGGACATCATTAGACCGATCAGTCCACCATCCACTAAGGGTCATCGATTTATCCTGACCATTACAGATTACTTCACCAAACGGACCAAAGCTGTTCCCCTCAGAGAAGTCAAAACAACTCAAGTAATTAAATTCTTGAGACATCATGTGATTTACCGATTTGGCATTCTTAGACGAATCATTCACGATAATGGTCCGTAATTAATCAATCGATCGTTCTTCAAATTCTGCAACAAGTTTAGAATTCAAGATGTGGCCTCTATGCCATACAATCCAGCTGCTAATGGTCTAGCTGAAGCTTTCAACAAAATCATCATCAAACGTTTGAAGAAGTTTGTTGCCTCCAACAAATGAGATTGGGACGAGAAAATTAGAGATTGTTTATGGGCTTATCGAACAGCAGTCTGCACTCACACCGACTCAACGCCATTTTCCTTGGTCTACAAATGTGAAGCCGTAATCCCCCTCAAAGTTTAGGTTCCATCGTTAAGAATCGCCATTGCCGAGAAAATGACGACTGAAGAACATCATCAAAAGCGCCTCCAAGAGCTCAAAGCACTAGATGAATTGAGACTTCAAGCTCAGCAAAGAATCGAGATCTACTAGTCACAGATTTCAAAAGCCTTCAACAGGAGAGTCAGAGAGCGATCTTTCAAAGAAGGCAACCTGATCTTATCTGTTCGTTGACCCATGGTGATGACGCACAAGACTAAATGTAAATTCGAACCCAAATGGGAAGGACTATTTGTAGTAGAGTCAGTCTACTCAAATGGAGCATATCGCCTAATTGACCAAAATGGCAAAAGGCTCATAGCACCGATCAATGGAAAATTCCTCAAGAAGTATTACCCTTGATCTCAGTCAAAATCATATCCCCATAGAAATCTTGGTCATGTTTAAGTTTCCACCTTTGAACTAGAAATATTAATCTTCCTAATCCAAAACTCAATCAAAATCCTCAGAGAGTCATCAAGTTAACACCAAACCTCTGCTTGGCTCCAAACATACCATTACTGTCATGTTAACAATACACCTGTGAAATAGTGTCAACTCCAAACACATCATCAATGTTATGTTAACAATACATCTCTAAATAGTGTCAACGTCAAATATACCCCCTACTATCATGTCAACATTACACCTCTGAACAGTTCCAATTTGACCAAATTGTCATGTTAACCTACACCTCTGAACGATTTCTCATCTCAAATAATCTGACCGGTTAACATTACACCTCTATCAGACCATTTTGTCAGCACGTTAACACTACCCCTCTGTCGATCTATCTTAGCAAAATTGGCTAGTTAACATTACACCTCTGTCAATTTGCTTATATTAAAAATCGATTAGTTAACATTACACATCCATCGATTTTCCACTGTTAAGTTAACATTACACTTCCAAATGATATTCATCCTTCGGACTTTTTGAACCGACTAGTTAATATTACACCTCTGTCGGTCACCCTATTTGGCACATTAACACTACACCTCTATCAAATATCACTACACTATTATGTTTAACGTTACACCTCTGAACCGTGTCAGTTTGATTGAACCATCAAGTTAACACCACACCTCTATCAGTTTGATCCAAGCATCTTCCTCCCCAACTAAGATGTCCCTACAATATGTTAACACTACACCTCTATCGTACATTCATCTTTAAGGAGGCAAAAAAGTTATTTTATTCATTAAAAGAGCTAAAACAGTTACAAAATGGGTTCTACATGTAAAGCGGACATGGAGGGCAGATAAAAAGTGTGTATCTGCGCAACACACTTAGCCATCTGAGAATCCCGGACATCATGAGCACTCTTCTAAGCTCTCTCTTTCAAGATTCAAGAATCAACAGAGGCAGTCTGCAAGCTGATAGTAGCAAGCCTCTTTGTTTAAGCTTGAAGCTTGGGAACTTGAGAATCTAATTTTTTGTTGAAATTAGCCTGGTCAGACACAAGCTCTACCCTTTGAAGTTGACCTCCTCTCAGACGTGCTTGGACTGTAGCAATGGTCACCTTGGCTTCATCAATCACCGCATCTTACTCCTGGATAGCATTCTGGAGCTCCATTTGATAACCTTTACAGAAAGTGATGCTGTCATTTAGACTTTGAACTTTCATTCTAATCTGCTTTATTTCTACTTGAGCAGATTCACCGGCCTTGCGGTGAGTCTCCATCAAGCAACAAAATTCAAGTTCGGCTATGCCTTAGAGATCAGCCATGTGAACAGTTTGTAATTCCTGACAACATGATCTAGCTTTGTAATTCACCATTTTAAAAGGTTCACTATAAGCAGGACCAGCAATAGACGCTAAGACATCCAGCTGATCTCTTAGCAATTTGACAGTGCGGGTCGACAACTTCGTCTCAGACTTCAAGGCAAGTGTAACATTTTGGTTGAACAGGCTCATCAAACTCTCTGACAAGATCTTTATCTCCATTTCTACCAAGTCTCCGAGGTCAGGAGATTGAGGAGTTTTCGCATGCTCTAGTGAAAACGACTATGGCATCGGTGGTGGTAAGAGAACTAAACGGCGAGGCTTGCACCTGTTTGTTGCCCGATATTAAATATGGAGCAAGTGTGACCAAGAGTTCTGATATAGCAGGAGACATGGTAGATGTCATTACCATTTTAGACGAGACAGTGATTCTCACAACCATAGTTGTAGTCGTCAATATGTCCACTGGCATAGCTCCAACACTTGTTGATGAGACCTCGGGTTCAGCAAGAGCAACTACAGGTACACTCGAACTTTCACTCGAACGGGATTCAGAACTCAGTCGCACTTCTTCCCTAACTTCTGCAAGCACGGGGGAGGCTAGACGTTCATCATCATCTTCAGATGATCCATGAATAATCAGCCTTCACTGTGCTGATGAAACTAGGACCGAACTAGTAGTTTTGAGTGTCTCAGTGATGGGTGCAGGTTGTAAAGGACCAGAGGCACCTTCAAATTCGATCACAAATTCAGAACGGCCACTCACGGGGAGCTAACATTGCTTCACTCATGACCCTGAAGTCCAACCCATCATCTAGCACATAAGAAAAAGGTCAACTATTAAAATAAAGTCATCATGAAAGAGCTGAAGAAAGTACCTGGTGCATGACCACCAATATCAACCCCATCATCAGGCTCGGTTAAGTAAGCATCAGTATCGCCATAATCGGAGCCCATTCAATCCCTATCATCATCTAGAGGAATGGGTTCTTTCTCTACACATGAGAAGCAAACAAATCAAAGATATTTTAAAACATATCCAGCATACGAAGAGAAATTACCTGAAGAGCCGATTCTAGGCTCTCGAACAGGGACTACTAGAGGTTCTTCTCTGGCCGTAGGGGACATTCTCGACCCAATAGCAGGCTCAGAAGATACCTAACGCTACTTTTTCGAAGGTGGCAGAGAAGGGGGAGCGTATAATAGTCTCTTTCCCTTGCCTCGTCCTCTATCGGGCACTTCCTAGCGAACCACAGGTTTAGTTGGTTCTCGGATGTTGATCTCAACCTGCCTTGGAGCTGCTGGTGGCTCGCTAACCTCTACATGAGGAGCAACCTATTCAGTGGGTGCTTCCGAATCATCGTGTAGCATATCCTCTACTAAGAAGTCATGGATCCCTAGAACCCGGGCCCTCTTACCCCTCTGGAAAGATTCTCAATATCGCTAAGAAATCCCAAAGCAAGCCAGATTTGTTAGTATGAAAGTTGGGGTGAGGTAAAATGACCTTGCTGTACCACTTGAAAAACCCTAACGTCATGTAACAGTTAGGCGTATGATGAGGAAGCGAGGATTTAGCTCCAGTGGCTCTAGCGACAAAGTGATACTAAGCGCAATCGTTGTCAACCACACTGCTTGAACGTACCAATCCAGGATTTAGATTCCTAATGTACAGCTGATCATAGTCAAATTGACGAGCAAACCGACATGGTAAGTATGGCTTGATATAGTACTCTACTCCGTTCAATCTAGTGATAAGGTGACCCAGTCGGATGTTCACCAACCAGTTGAAACAGCCGCTAGGCAAACAAGTAAAGCCCTCACTGCTCACACCATTTTCAAATGCATCTTCAGATTGACCCCATTAATAGAAGGAAAGCAACAATAAAGACGATAATTATCCTTGTGTTGAAGAACTCTATGAGTCCTGTCAAGATATTTGACCAACCACTTGGAGTGTTCGAACCTCTGGAGTAAAGCGATATTTGCCCCGCCGGGCATAGCAGCTGACATCAATTGAGGGCAATTATGGGTGAGCCATATCACTAAATACATATATGGTAGCTCCACCCAGGGATTGGGCACTTAATTTCTCGGACAATTTTCCTCCTACTTCAAATATTCGGTGGCCAATTCCCTCAAGCAATGATGAATACAGCTCACAATCACATGTAAAAGGGCTAAATTTAACCCACAAGCTAGCAACATGGCAAGATGCAGCACCTTGATCGAGATATGGTCCTTCGGCCGAGAAGAAACAACACACCCCTTCAAGCAAATGGAAAAGAAGCAAGAGATGCCTGCTCAAATATCGGTTGCCACACTTGATGATGAAAGTTTTGAAATTTATCGCCAGGATGGAACCCACGCATATTTGAGTCCGCAGTGTGAAGTACATGACCATCATCGAAGATACAGTTTTAATATCTTTAGCCTCAACTGGAGGGATTTATATCACAGCCCTATCCATTTTACTGAAATGAGGAATAAATTGTCTGCCCAAGGAACACGAGGCATAGTGAGATCATGTCCGGCATTCCTAGTAACACTTTGGTAGATAAGGAAATGGTACACCAACTCTCGGAATACCTCATTCACCTAGGCAACATGGTTTGGAGGACTCAACTCCTCATTTGCGGGGAAGATTTCCTCTTATGGCGACTTCCCATCGGTAAACGAGTCACTTTGAACATCTCATGGAGAGTTATCCTAATTTTCCCCGCTGGAGTAAAGAAAGTGTTGCTATCACAGTTATATAGGTCCAAGATACCATACAAGATAGGCGCACAAATCTCGGCACCGTACTTAGAAGCTCTCGCCGCATCATATAACCCCATCTCATGTAACCTATCCGTGAAGGTTTCAAGAGTGAAGTCAACCAAACAAGTACACCATTGGGTATCTGCTGATTTGATCCAACCAGGAAACCTGGCGTCTGCCTTAGGATACTGAGCATCATTCTTGGCAAGTTTGTTCCCAAAAGTGTTTGGAATCACAGGGACTTCATTGACTAGTATGTCCTCACTTATGAAACCAGGACACAGCTCAGTGATGCTAATTCCATAAAGTCCCTCATGACAAAAGCCACCTCCGTGCTTCAGAGAACCTATCTTAATGCTATCCTCCCTATTAGTGAGATTATAGCGCATGGAATGAGACACGGCAAGACGCTGCAAATACATGAAGGAGACTTGGCGCTCTATCGCTGGCATAGCGAACTGGCGATCTCCTTGGGCATAGTACCAGTACTCCTATCTCCAAAAAGGAATTGTGGATTCACTAACATGTCCTCATTAGTAATCAAGAACTCAGCATCCGTGATTATCTCCCGCAGAGCTCTAGTACTATCCGCATGAATGGTTTTCATCCTCCCTTAGCTGTTGTATTCTAGGAACAAAGAAACGTTCCCATCAAAGATGTGCACCACTTCAGGGTCATGTGTTCCATTATGCCCAAAATGGCTACGACAATCTACAGGGGCCCTCGAGTAAGTAACTGCACAAAGACGAAGATCAAATTAGACCAAACATTGCTAAGATAAAGCAAAGTGTAGCAAAATTGCGAAATTCATCCATATACTTAAGTTGGGGAAGCTCATCCATCTAAGTTAGGCAGGCCTTGCCCAAGCCAGGGTCACTTAAATTAGCAAGCCCCGCTCTAGCGAAGGTCACTCAAAATAAAGCAATGAACTCTACCTGAACGAAGTCTGCAGCAGAAGCCCAAAGGTCTAACAAGCTCCGCCCAAAGAACGAAGCTCGCTTTAACAAGTGCTATTAATAGCCACTAACAGAACTTCGCCGCGAATGACAAAAGCTCATCGGAGAATACCACAAGTGGTCATGAAGATCTCGCCTTTGGTAGCAGATCAAGTGTTTTGAGTGCCACAAGTGGTCATGAAGATCTCGCCTCAGTTCCAAAAGCAATGACTCCATGCAGAGTTCAAACTCACTTCAGAAGCATTGTACATACAGATCAATTACACAAGAGATGGACAATTTCAGCTAGAAGAAAAGTTTATTTTTATTGATCGAAGATGCTGTTACATTGCGACACTCAAACAATCCAATTACAAAGATGATGGGTATTTGTTGCTATTTGCTACTGCCCTATATTTCTAGTGTAATGGCTAAGGAGCATACACGAACTGCACCAAGCTACAACTCATGCATCCTTAGCCACACAAGATAAGGAGATAGGAAGTGTTCCGTTACTCCAAACTAAGCCATATCAGTAGCAAGAAGTCCCCCTCTTGCATGGGATTAAGCCATATTTACAAGAAGAAGCACTTCCTATAGACAAAAATCTACGTCGGGCTTGACTCAGCCACACGACGTCCAATTACGATCTAGGTTCACTTTGGTGACACCTAGTTACTGTCAGAGTCTTCGCTCGTGGAGACCCAAGCGTCTTTCTTCAAGTGCCATTTCAGTCGCCAAACGGCCTTACGAAGAGAGCGGCACTCAAGGCTCCACACATCTCTATCATGATTAAGTTCGCGCCAAGCCACTGACTGATTCTCAATGATCTACTCAAGCATCGCCTTTTCGGCTAATAGTAACTCCACCAACTGACAGAGTATGCGGAGTTCATCCATTTGATTGTCTTTTACTTGGGCTAACTCCTATTGGAGTTTTCTTATCTCAGCTCCTCTGTCGAGGAGCATCTCCAGTCTATGCGGCGTTCGCGCAGACATGGAGAAGAAGATGATGATGATGATGGAAAGAGCAAGGAGAACGGATGAGGATGGCTACTATTTATAGCCAATTTCAAATCTTAACTCCTGAGGCAATCGTATCTTTTCGAGATCTAATTGGACCGGAGAAAGAGGCTTTGACTTAGCCTAAAACTCAGTCAAATCCATAGTGGATCTCATAAGATCTTCAATCAAGAGATTTTAGCCACAAATCATGGCACAAATTTAGAGGCGAATCAGAACAAACTTCACCAAGACAGCAAGCGTCGCCAGACGAGGAACTTCACCAAGATAGCAAGTGGTACCAGACGACGAACTTCGCCAATGATAGCTCAAAATGCACTGAGCTTCGCTAGCCAGCGAACGTCACCAATCAACGAGCTTCGCTAAGTAAGACAGAAATGAGCAACCTTCGTTCACACTTAAAATCATTTAAACTGCACTGCTTTCTCCAACATCGCACCAACAACAAAGAAGGCGAGTTTTATTCCAAACATGGATTTGGATGAGCACAAGCATCATCAAACCTTTGGTACAAGTCTGCAACGAAGGAAGCTACATTCAACAGTATACCACTGGCAACCAAGTAGGCAGATGAAGACAAGTTTTACCCAATCAAGACAACTCGAGCCACAATCCACAGTACATCTCTGGCTATTTACCTAAAGTATTTCAATCCCTGTTACAAGGTTGATTGCAGGGTCTTGAAAACTTTGGGAGGGTCTTGTAGGCGGTCAAAATATATTTTCACTAAGGCCGATAATTAGCTTGGATCTAAGAAGTGAATGCCCATGGGCTAAACACTTCGAACAAGCCCAAAGTCAAGCCCACAAACACTGCAGCGAAGGTCGCCTAAGCGAGCCCCGCCAAGAGTCGAATTCTGTGTTAAATTCGAGCCCAATAGCGAGGTTCATTGACGAAACCCACCCACATCTACTCAAGTGGACTGAGTCAACCACTTCCAAAGAAGGTGCATCCAAGTTTGCGATGACCTTCGCCCGCAACTGTAGCGAATTTTGCCCATACCTTAGGCGGACTTCACTAGGACCACGAAGTCCACCCAAATAGCTATTATGAGAGCAATTCTTAGGGGATAACCACCCCCACTATCTCTTATTTTAATGACCACTAACCCGCACTCTAAGGAGGCCATTAACTCTCTCTTTTAGCCTATAAAAGGAGAGGAAATCATACAATTCGACATACATACGCAGAGGAATATCACGAAGAAAAGATTGAGCTAGCTTCAAAGTGATCAAACCCTCGCCAACAGCAAAAGACTTGTAAGTCTTGATTCAGTTCGTGAACGGAGTACAAGATCGACGCTCCACCGGTATATAGAAAAGAACTCCAGGAAATACAAATTTTCTTTAGTTTCATTGCTATCAATTTTATTGTAATATGTGTCAATTGCAATATAAAAATACCCAAAACATACCAAGGGTTAGACCCGGCTTCCTCATCATCTTCAGCCTGGTTGGTAGATCTACCTCTGTTTACGGTGGAAATTAAAGCTGTTGATTTTTCCACTGCTTCGAATCTATTACACCTTTATAGAATTACAAACAAATTCAAAATAAAAGAGATCACCTCTCTATAAGGCTTACAATGAAAAAATCAAATTGAAAATTATAACTTTAAATCTAATTTGAACAAACGCGGGATCCGTTTATCGGATCCTCGCTTGCGTGGGATTCTTTGCCTGTGACGGGGACTTGTTTC
>JBAKGM010028935.1:0-21416 GCA_037177215.1 Asparagus racemosus
ATCCATCCCCCACATTTCAAATGGCCATGAAGAGGATGTTGGATGCAGATTTCCTGGCGCTTGATGAATGAAATCACCATGGATTTGGCACGCATGACATCATTTAGCGTAGTTAATGGCATCTGTAAACATCTTTGGCCAATAGTAGTCGATTCTCTAGAGTCGATCTCCTAATTTATTCCCGAGTTGATGAGCTCCGCGCATCCCATCGTGGGCCTCTTTTAGAGCTTCTCGTGCCTCTTTTCGACAGAGGCAACGAAGCAGAGTTCCATCATGTGACTTGCGATACAAGGTTTGGGAAACTGCATTATAGTGAAGTTGAAGGGCCTTCCGTTTAATGGCGGCCGCTTTGGAGTTATCCGGTAGAATCCCATACAAGACGTAATCGATATAATGGAATCGCCAATCCCTTGGTTCGAGTTCGATGGAAGTTTCACAAACATCCCCTTTTGTTGATTCTTTTAAATTTTCCTCTGTAGGAAGTCTGGGAAAATACAAATCACGACCCGCGACAAATATTGTCATTTCAACCTTTGGTGGTTATGCCAGTGTGGTTGCTAATGAAGCCAAAGCGTCTGCATATGCATTCTGAACTCTCGGAATGTATCCTATGAAGAAGTCTTTGAGCTTTCAGGCAAATTTTAGGACCGCTGCATGATAAGGGATTAAATCCTTATTGTGTACCTCATATTCTCCTTGAACTTGATTCACAACGAGTTGAGAATCATCATAAGCCTCGAGGTATCAAATGTTAATTTCCTTAGCCAGCTGCATTCTTAATAATAAAGTATTATAGTCAGCTACATTATTAGTGCATGGCTCAATTAAGGAGAACCCCCTTGGGATCACGTGGCCGTTTGGAGAGATGAGTACAACCCCCACACCGGCTGTAATTCCTCCCTCTGGTCCTGCTCTAGATGCTCCATCAAAGAATAGCTTCCGTACTTGAATAACCTCTTGAGTTACGAAAGCATCAGCGATCTCATCTAGTAAATCTTCATGCAGCTTGGAAGAATCAGAGACCGGATGGTCTGTTAAGAAATCTGCCAAGGCCTGTCCTTTAATAGCCTCCTGAGGCATAAATCTCATGTCATATTATGAGAGGAGTAATGCTCATTTTGCTAAACGGAAATTCAACGAAGAAGGCTTTGTCATGAGTACCCTCAGAGGATTTCCTTTGGAAATGACATGTATTGTCTGTCCGACCAAAAAGAATATCTCATTTTCTAGATGGCAAATACTAAGGCCAAGCATTCTTTTTCTACCGGATTGTATCTATGTTCGGCTCCGATCATGGTTTGGCTAAGGTAATAGATTGCTTGTTCACGTCCTTGGTCGTTGTTCTGAGCTAGCAGGGCTCCAAGAGGATGGTCCATGGCCCTTACATATAACAGGAACAGTTTTCCTGATACTGGGGCCACGATGGCTGGCGATTGCATAAGATATGTCTTGATTTCTTCAAACGCCTTTTGGTAACCTTCGTCCCATACGAATGAAACCCTTTCTTCATTAATTTGGGGAAGGGTTGGCACCAACCCGAAAGATTTGTTATGAATCTTTGATTGTATGCTAACCTACCTTGTAGGCCTCTGAGCTCTTTGATGGGCCTTGGTGGTGGCATTTCTTGGATGGAGCGAACCTTTTCTGGATTGAGAGAAATCCCTTGGGATGTAACTATAAATCCCAAGAATTTGCCACTAGATACTCGTAGGAAAGATTTTGTGGGGTTCATTTTCAATTGTTGTGTTCTCATGATGTTGAACATGATCTTCAAATCTGAAATATGATCATCTTTCTTTCAGCTCTTCACCACAATGTCATCCACGTAGCACTCAATCCTCTTGCGTAAATGTTGATGAAAAATTGTATTCATTGCACATTAATAGGTTGCTTCGGCATTCTTTAACCTAAACGGCATTACTGTATAACAGTATACCCCCAGTGGTGTCCTAAAGGCCTTGTGCTTCGCATCTTCAAGGTACATTTTTATTTGATTATATCCTAAAAATCCATCCATAAAAGGCATCCTCTCATACCCATAGGTGTTGTCAATCATAACATTCGTAATGGGGTGTGGAAATTCATCTTTCGGACATGCCATGTTCAGATCACGAAAATCGATGCATATTCAGATCTTTCCATTTTTCTTGGTACAAGAACAATATTGGCCACCCAATCTGGGTGTCGTTCTTCCCTGATGAAACCTGAATCAATGAGCTTTTGGATTTCTTCTACAATTGCTTCCATAATTTCCGGACGGAACCTGCGTTGCTGTTGCTTAACAGGTTTCACATTCGGGTCAATATTAAGACGATGCATGGCTATTTTTGGATCAAGCCCAAGCATATCTTCATTGTTCCAAGCAAAGACGTCAATGTACTCTCGGACGAGGAATACCAAGTCTTCCTTCTCATACTGTGACAAACTTTCACTTATGAAGATTGGTTTGGGATTGGTTTCATCTCCTATATTTCTTTGGATCACCTTGTCTTCGGTGGGTGGTTCTCGTTATTCGAAACACATATCCCAAATGTAAAGACGTTTAATCCGAGGATCGTCAGTTGATTGAATCCAATCCTCATCGCCAACTTCCTCGTTGCTTAGATGACTGGTCGAGGCCATGTTTACAGACAAGCCTTCGAAGACTGCTCCAACACTTACGTCAGAATCCCATGATGACGTTTCAGATGAATTGTCTTGCCTGAGGCAGTGACCTACTTCATCTTCTGAAGGAGAGGGTGTTGATATATACCCTAGCCCTCTTTGGGTCTTGTGATAGTAATCTTGGGTTTTACCTTCAGGAACCGTATATTGAATCAAGGTCCACCTTCCTTTCCCAAAGTTCAAACCCTCTTGTTTACCAAAGTCATAACCCATACTTTTCATTATGTGGCGAGCATTAGACTCGTAATAATGGAATTGAGGAATCGCTTCGTCTTCCTCTGAACTCTTCGGGTTGAGTATTTCAGAGTCAACTCTTCCAAAATAAATTGGATTCTGGCCTTTCTTTTTAGATGGGACCATAAAAAATGTCTTTCGCACGTCCTCCATTCTTTCAAATGTAGAAAAAGATGTTTTGAGTGGAAATTCTAGCAATTTTTTACCATATAACGCATGCCATGGCTCCGATCTTGCATCTGTATCTATTTCTTCACATGTAGATGAGACATCAAACAAGTAAGCCAAATTGAAATCTTCGTTAATGTACCACTCGCCCTCACTCAGTACATTTTCTTTATTATTGAGCTTATTAGGGCCCATTACATTTAGCTCCCACGGACACTCTTCCTCGGGGTCAGGCTCGATATTCGCTTCATTGCCGCTATCGACAGCTGGTTTTAACGATTCAGGTTCTGGGATGTCCAAGTAGAAGACTGAATTAGGATGATAGCTTTCTACCCCCTTGAATGGCTGCTTCTTAGCTACCAAAGTCTTGACTTCTCCTTCATCAACATATTTCATTACTTGATGAAGAGTTGATGGGACAATTTGATTCACATGCATCCAAGGTCGTCCTAATAGCAGATTATAGGACGTGTCTGCATCTATGATATAGCAAGTCACCTCTGACTTGACATCCCTAATTTGACACTTGAGTTTGATTTTACCCAAGGGTCGTGAGCTATTGGCATTGAAACCAAATATAGTAGTCTGGGTAGAATTCAAACGATGGTATGGAATTCCCAGAACTTGCATGACCCTATACGGCATTATGCTAAGTGTAGAGCCTGGATCCACATGAACTCAGCTAATCTTTGAAGATCCAATATACCCTGTGTAGTATAAAGGTCTGTTGCGCTTATACTTGATCTGCATATCTTCTTGTGCGAATGATATGAATGGTAGGTTTTGAATAGCTTGCAAACATTGTGCACAAGCGACTTCTGAGAGTACAAGAACTTGTGTAATAAAGCTCTCTGCATCTGTTAAAACTTCAACTAGAGCTTCCCTCGTGGATTTGGACAATCTTAAAAGCTCGTAAAGAGTGATTCTAGTGGGAATGTTAGCCAACTGCTCCAAAACATCTAAACGGAACGGTCTACTTGATGTCCCTGCTTCTTATTTTAGGAGGTTCTTATTATACTGAGCCTCCTTTAGCTTTCCCTTATCAATTGGCTCTTTAGGGATAGGACTGCCTGCCTCCTCAATCTATTCTCGAGATTCTTGGGCGATTTGATCATACCTTTTTAAGTATGTCTTTCCCGACCTTGTGCCTGTTCCTAGATCCGCTTCTTGACCATTAGCCAAAACAGTCTCCTCTTTTTCTGAGTTGGTAAGAGGGACCAAGTCAGTGTCATCTTCATTTATGGATGACTAATCATATTGGAAGATTTAGCCTTATTCATTCCCGTTGATGATACTCCCGTCCACTGTTGATCTCCAACGAGGTCAAGATGGACCCACATTACTTCCCCTTTCGAAGTAGTAAGGGGCACCAAACATCTACCTTTTTTAGCCATGCCGGTCAAGGTTCTTCAGACGTAGTTCTCCTTTGGGAATGGGGATGACACTATTAGGATTTGCTATAGGTGGGAAATCCCCGAACTGGATCGACATCATATTAGTGGACACGGTTTTCTGTTCTAGTTTCAGTTTGAGCACATCAGCATCAACTAGTGCTTGCAGAATATCTTTAAAGATATAGCATTTCTTCGTCAGATGTCCCAACATTCTATGATATCGGTAGTAATTGGGGTCATCCGCCTTCCCTGCTTCTTCAGGCCTCTTTGCTTCTAGGAGCTTTAGTTTATTGTTCTTCTGAAGTAGCTGAAATAGTGTATCAACATGATCCTCTTTGAAAGAATATTGCTTAGCCAGCCTTGGCTGACTCGACGGCTTTTCTTGTTTCACTAGCAAAGCTGGAATACTGGTTTCGGCAGTATGAATATCTTTTCTTCTTGATCGAGGGGCGTTACCCTGACCACATTGCGCTGGCTGCTCTTGTCTTCCTATTTCTTCAGCTCTAATTCGAACAACAATTTCTTTCACATGTTCTCCCTAAGAAACTAATTGTTTCTAAGAACAGCACTCCGTGACTCCCATTTGAGCCAAAAGGTGGGTTTGTAAGTTATGCCACAGGTTTCCACCAATGTGGCTTGTGTCATCCCCGATGGACATCATAAGGCCATACTTCGAAATCTTTCCACAACAAGTTTTGATTTACTCTCCTGTCTTTTTTTAGTGGTGAGGAGAGTAGGAACAGAGATCTCAGTGTCGTCTTCAAAAAATCTAGCTAAAATAGCCTTTTGAAATCAGCCTGCTTCCGAATAGATCCGGCAAAAAGTTTCATGAACCATTCAAAGACAACTCCCTTGAGAGTGCCAATGAATAGTCGGGTCAGTATAGCATTGTTTGATACTACATCTCCAGTCTGTGACTTGAAGTAATAAGTGTGCTGATTCGGTGATCCCGTGCCATCAAAGACTTGCAAGGTCGGGGCTTTAAACTTTAGAGGGTAAGGAGCTGCGTCCCATTTAGCGGGATAAGGCCTAACAACTCCCTCGCCCTGTAGCTTGCTCCTGTTAGCAATAGCATTAAGATGAGCTTCAAATTCATCCATTTTGGCTGACTGAGGATTTTGTTCATTTCCAGCCCTCTTTTCTTCTTCAGATGAAGACTCTATGCGATAAGCTTCTTGATCTGAGATTTCATCCATTTTCTGTCCGCTTTGAAGATTGACCCCTCCTTCGTGATGATTTTGGTTGAGGTATTGGGACAGACATCTGAAATTAAGCTCTATCTGTAACAATTTGAGCCATCATATGTCAAAGTTGATCAACGGACTCTTGTTGTGATCACATATTTTCTTGCATCACAGCCTAATACTCTTCGAGCCTCCTTTTGAGATCTTCAGTATTCTCGATCGTATAGATAGCGCTCTCATGCTCCACGAAAGAACTGGAAGATTGGGAATCTGCAATGGTTGAGTGTTCGTCGTCAGGCCCTATCCCTTTGGCTAGCTTCTGATAATCGACAGAAGGTATAACTCCCTTTCGAGTTTGGGTGTGTTGGTAAATCCCTTCAAATTTATCCGAGATTATTCTAACACTTAAAGAACGATTGGTATCTACTTCATCCTAACTAGAAGCTGATGACTTCCCTTTTCTAACCACATTAATGGTAACTTCTGGGTATTCAGTCTCTGAGGACTTCCTCTTGTGGAATCTTGTTCGCTTCTTGAACGGAGCTGTATTAGTCAATCGATCGAAAACCGACTGTCTAGGCAGAGGTGCACAACATTGACATTCTAAGAGGATCGTAGCAATCAATTGTTCGCATTGACACGAATGAGCGACTTGTTGCGTTGGCCTTTCTCTTGACAATAGCTCTCTCAAATCAAAAACTTGAGGGATGTTGACCACTAGATCTGTGGTTTGATAAGGAACCGTCCTCTCATCATTTGACTGGGTTGGCTCTGGATTAACGTGAAACTTAAATCCACGTTCATTTTTCTGAACACGACAACTCTCGTCGCGTCTTGTGATGTAAATGCGAGGGTCGTGTTCCATTTGATTAACTCAGACTTGAGGTCTGCATTTTATAGGTGAAATGCGCTCTTGAGGGCTACATTTTGTTATAGGAACGCAGCCTGGAGAGCTGCGTTCTATTTGTGAAATGCAGCCTTGAGGGCTGCGTTTTGTTGAAGGAATGCATCCTTGAGAGCTGCGTTCTATTTGTGAAATGCAGCCTTGAGGGCTATGTTTTGTTTGATTAACGCTGACCTGAGGTTCGCATTTTACTTGTGAAATGTGATCTTGAGACCTGCGTTTTATTTGAATAACGCGTCACTAAGGGCCATGTTCAATGCGAATGCTGGCGTTCTGTTGTAGAAACGCGAAGCTCGTGGTTATATTGATCTGAGGATCGACTTTCTCAGAGTTGTGCTCGACGCAGTGATCTTCTCTTTCACCAAGCAGCATTCTTCTTAGCCTGTCTTAAGGCTTTTAAAGCATTAACATCTGCGTCAGCCAAATTCAATGCCGCAATAGGCCTCTTATGACCCAATACCTGTTGTCTAGGCACGGGTGTGGATTCTTCCACTTGCTTAATGGGTTCAGTAGAAACCAGTCCTTTGCCCTTAGAGGAAATGGTGTCTGAACCATCTCATTCAATGGCAGAATTCCCCCTCATTGACATAGGTAGATCCGGTGTCTTGACTGCCCGAGAAACTTTGCAGATCTTATGCATAGCCTTAGGGCTAAGGGATCCGAAAGAGAGCAATTCTTCATACTTGGCTTAGTCAAACTCTACAACAAGAGATTCAACCGTAGTTCCAGCGAGGTTGATGTCGGATTGCGCTACCACTTCTTCATCGGTGAAGCTTGTCCCCAGCAGAGTCGCCATCTTTTGTTCGCGAGGAAATTTAAGAAAATGTAAAATCGGTGTTATTCCCTCTAACTGACTTAGAAAAAGAATGAATACTAAACACTCCTCGATCGGCTACCCGATTTACAAAAGAAGGAAAGATCAACGAAGATCCTTCCCTTTGTTTAACCTGGGTTCTTTACGGTAGCGATGGGAGCTTGAATCTTCTATCCCGTTGACTATCCGACCATCTCAACTCGTGGAACAACGTTGAAAAGAACTCACCGAGCACGTGTGGAACTCTAACAGGTTTGTGAACTCAAAAATGAGTTTAACCGATCCAAAGAAGAATTCTTGACTCGTGGAAGTCCTCTTCATGCCAGCCCCTTTTCAGTTGTTATCCCAGCTATTTATAGGGGTTGAAGGGGTGTAACTGACCCCTTAAATCTCTCCTCAAATTGTGTAAAATGGTTTCGGAACCATTTACAATGTGTTTGAATGGGTCAAACACAAGGTCTGCATTCTAAACACGACCTCTGTGCTTTGATTTGAGAACGTTGTGGTGAGCTCTGTGTTTTGAATTTGGAAATGCGGTGGTGAGCCATGTGTTTTGAGCTTGGAAACGCGGTGGTGAGCCGCACGTTTTGAGCTTAGAAACACGGTGAGCCATGCATTTTGAGCTTAGAAATGCAGTGGTGAGCCATGCATTTTGAGCTTGGAAACGCGGTGGTGAGCCACGCGTTTTGAGCTTGGAAACACGGTGGTGAGCAACGCGTTTTGAGCCTTGCGCGGTAGTGAGCTTCACGCAGTGGTGAGCTCCGTGTTTTTTTAAAAGAGACCATCAATTTGTAATCTCTTTTCAAAGATCATCATCTTGTGATCTTTGCCATGTTTTCTTAAAGTCTGGGATTCATTGATTGTAACTCCTATTGGTGCTTGTGAAGACTGTTGAAATTGGGATTCCCATTGGTTAGCGTGAAGGTTGTTGGATTGTATTATTCGTTGATTGCTGTAGAAAATCCTCAAATTGCAGTCTCCTAAAAGTCATTTCATCGTGACTTTCATTGTTCGTATTTAAGTAGGATAGACTACCTGCAGTGGTTTTTTAGATAGCTTACAGTGGGTGATGTGGCCCACGTGGGTAGTTAGGGGCGAAGCTCATTAACATCAAATGGCGAACTTCACATAACTCGACTCGTGGCCCATTTTTTACTTGTTTGGATTGAGCCGAAGTGGGCTGTATGGCGATGCTAGCATGCTTAATTGAGCGAGCTTTGCTATAGCCTAATGTGGGCTTGACTTTGGGCCCATTTGAAGTGTTTTAGCCCATAGGAATTCACTTCTTGCATCCAAGCTAAACATTGACCTGAATGAAATATATTTTAACCATCTAAAGACCCTCCCCCTCCCCCTCCCCCCTGAAAGTTTTCAAGATCCTACATTTGACTCGTAATAGGGATTGAAATACTTTGGGTAACAGCTAGAGGTGTACTATAGAATATAGCTTGAGTCACCTTGCTTGGGTTGAAAATTATTCTCAATCTACTTGGTTGCCAGAGGTGTACTGTTAAACGTGGCTTCCTTTGCTGTAGACTTGTGTTATGGGCTCAGAGATGCTTGTACTCACCTAGTTCTGTATTTAAAATGAAGTTTGCTCGCCCTATTATTAGGGTGAAATTGAGATATCAGCGAAGTTTGGCTGATTCTAGATATTGACAAAGTTCGCTTCACTTTAAGTTGCGTGGGCGAGACTCGCTAATTAGCAGTGTTTGCTAGCTGGCGATGGTCGTTGGGATTACACCTTTGGATTCACGCCATGATCTGTGGCTGAGATCTCTTGGTTAGATATTCGCGAGATCTGCTGTAGATTTGACCGAGTTTTAGGCAAAAATTTAGCCTCTTTGTTCGATCCAATCACATCTCAAAAGATGTGTATATTTTGGAAGTTAGGATTTGGGAAGGCTATAAATAGCCTCATTCCCTTCCATTTCTCTTCATCTTCATCCTCTCCATGTCTAAGTCTCCGTCGCTTAGATCAGAGATGCTCCTCACTAGAGGAGCTAAAATAAAATAGCTCTAAGAGGAGCTTGCCCAAGCAAAAGGCAATCAAGTGGATGAAGTCTGCATACTCTGCCGATTGGTGGATTTACTTTCAGCTGAGAAGGCGAAGCTCGAGTAGATCTTCAAGAATCAATCAAGTGCTTGGGGCAAGTTGGACCGCAATAGAGATGCTTGGAGCTTTGAGTGTCATGCTCTGTGTAAGACTGTTCGACAGCTGATGTGGCTTCTTTCTAGTTCAGTTTCATTGACGTTCAAGTCCGGTTGGTGCTGTCTCGTCGATATTCGCTGATCTGAAGCTTCGCCATTGGATTTATCCCACGATTCATCATTTCACTAACTTGTACGCCTTACCGACTCACTTCATGCATTTGCCGACTCACTTTATGCATTTGCGGGGTGATTACATCATCAGCTGTTCGCCGTTGCACTGTCGGATGGGTTGTCGATTGTCAATCCATCGTCACAAGTTGTTCGGACACTTATGGGCAATTTTCAACACCTACAAATACCCCTCCAAAGTGTTTCAGTCTTGTTCTTTTATAGAAGAGCCTGAAATACTTTGGATATGATAGGCCCAAACTTTTAATCGGTGTAACAGGACCTGAAAACAGCCTTAATTCTCGATTTCTTCAATTCCTTCAGATCGTCCGATGCTTTGTCGAACGTCTGATAGTGTCACGGTACTGTATTTATTGCATTTATTGTCTGACCGCTATCGAAATATTGAACTAAAGCTGGTAACTGAGTTCTTTTTGTTTTGACACATGTCGGTGAGTTGTTGTATAAGTGACCATCAAACCTTTCGAGATTCCTCCATTAATTGGCGAATTCTCTGTTTGCGACGCATTGACCGGCGTCAATATAATTTAAGCTTTTTGAGCTTTTGAGGCTGGGAGAACGAGTTCGTGCTTCATACTCCCAATAATCCATTGAGGGTCGTCGAGTTATCCTTAAGAATATTTCATGAAAATACTCTCTAGGAACTTCTCGACAAAATAAGAGATAGTTTATACTCGTATACCTTGTCGGAGTATCCATGAGACTTGAATAAATTGGACCGGATGCAAGGTGACCTTCATGGGTTGACAATCCTGCTGAATGAATCTCCAGGGTTCCTCCAGATGTGTGGGAGAGAGAAGGAGTTAATTAACGGGCTGATTTTGTGCCGTTTTAGTACTCGATTTAGCCCTGGTTTGAATTCCTGTTCAGGATCTGATTTGAGTCCTGTTCAGAACTGGATTGGGTCCACTTGGGGTTGATTTAAAAAGGCCCCCACCTTCTCCTTTTTTCCTCTATTTGGCCAGCCCCCCTCCCTCTCTTTTTTTTTGTTTCTTTTTTCTTCATCGCCTCGTCTCCCTCAAACCCTAATATTCATCCGAGATTCGTGTTTCCTCCGCACCCGGGACTCGAATAATCCTTCAAAATCTCAGCTTTTTCAAACCTCTCAGGCCCCCTCGAGCTCTTTTTTAGGTAAATCCCATAAATATTTGCATATAGATCTGTAGATTTGGATCTCGGGTCGAGGGTTTTTGAAGGGGGAAAAGAAAACAAGTCACTGCCACTAGGGGGCTTGGCCTTAGCCGAGCCGCCTAGGCGGCGTTTAGCTGTTTTTCGTTTGTTGAGTCTAATCTCGTCGGATGCAAATCTTGTAGGTTTGACCATAAAATCCTATATTTTTTGCAGGATTTTGGATAAATTTCATAGTTTCCCTTTTTATATTTCGGTTCCTCTTTGTATCTGACCTGCTCAATCCCTTTGCAGATCAATATGGCATTAGGGAGATCACGCGTTGTGAGGAGTCAGCCGGCCACTTCGCCACGCGAGGGTGCACCTTCATCATTTGCGGGTGAGCTGCTCTCTTTTTTAGTATATTCAGCATCTGCATATGGCATATTGCATCCCCACTTCGTTTTCCTTCATGAGGCGATTGGGAAGAGCCGAGATCCTCCTTTGCGAGGTTTGACGCTTAAAAGATAGGTTTTGCTTGGTCAACACCTATCTCGAGGCCATCAATGTGGGTGATTCCGTGATTCATTGTGTTCGGTAGGATAGGGTACCCTGTCACTTCACTTATGTGACGAGGTATATTGTCGAGCACGTAATGCAGCTAGAATTGTCTCACCCCTTATAAGGCTGTGACTCTATCTCACGGGTTTGCGAGATGAGTTCGACGCCTCATATTGCCCTCAAAATATCCTTTAAGTTTGAGTCTAACCCATTCTAATTCTCTGTTTCAGTTGAGTATCCCTCTGGAGCGTTCTCTTCTCATGTGGTTGAGGGGCACCGTGGTGAGCATTACGCTTCATGTGATGATCCTGCCGTTTGACCTCATCTCAGTTTGCATCGGGTACATCAGCAGGGGCCACCCAAGCGGTACTTGAGGGGAGCCCTCGCGTCCTTCGACTATTGATTACTGACGCGCCACTTGCCACTTGTGAGAGATACCAGTTCTACTCATCCTCTAAGGAAGACAGACTACCTATGCAGCGATTCTATCGAAGACCCGAATGCAGCCTTTATTGAGAGGGAGCAGTGGCTGCACAAGGATGATGAAGGGTTCTTATATCTTCCATGGACACCTCGCCATCTCTCATTGAGCGAGTTGAGGCACCACGCCATGACACGGGAAATGTCGTGGCACTTGACGGAGGAGTGTGACCACATTCACTATGGGTTCATTACCTACCAGGCAATCCCGTGCTCGAGTGGGAGCCGTGTCATTGGACTATGTCCCGACGTGTTGGGATTAGACACACCGCCCCATGATGAGTTATTTACTATTGCCTAGACTTTGAAGAATCACCTTGCGAAGCTGGGGCGAGAGATGCTGGCGACCCGTCACAAATTTTATGGCTGGGTTCATTCTTTAGATAAGCTCTGGTGGACTCGTCTGACGAACTATATCATTAGCCGATGGGGTGAGGAGCTTCATTCTTGTGGCTTATATGCAGCGATCCGTGCCACCAAGTACGGGCTCCCAATCAGGGCCAACCACTTCTTTGTCTTATCAGAGCTTTATGACCCAGACTCAAAATACATTTTTGACTAGGCACGGTGAGGTAGGGCTAGCTTTCCATGAGATGCATCGGATCTCCGGCTTACCCATGGGGAAGATGTTATACTAGGAGTACTTTCCCTCAAATCAGGAGCTGAGTCAACTGAAAGATCGCATGCTCAGCCATTATGATACCTTATGGGATCTCACTTGCCACTATCACATTGCTTTGGCACAGGCTGAGCCACTAGCGAAGAGAAAATCACAAGTGAGCCTGAAGCAGTTTTGCAGATTATTTGTTTAGGCACCTAGAAGGCAATTCTAGCGAGTCGATCTGCGAGTTAGCACTGCTCACTCCTTTGGAGGTTAACGAGCTGATCAGGAAGTCCAGTGATAGCTCCTATACCCTTGGCAGCACCGAGGATGATTTTCCTGCGGGACCAAGTTTGTGACTTTCTTGTGGCATGCAGTAAAGCCGATCCGGCCGATGATCCTTTTATCCAGCTACCTCACATCTGGTTGAAGAAGTGTGTGGTACCGTATCAGTCCGGCGATGCCCTACCATTGGAGGTGCTTTACCCTGCCGTTCAGCTTGCCCATAAGAAGGAACTTTCCCTTCTTCTAGTGATGGTGGCTAACATTCATCGTGGGCTCCGTCAGATAGTCAGTGCCTTCACTCAGGGGAAGGGCGAAACATCGAATCGGATTCCTCACGTTAAGGTGGAGCTTCCATACACCTAGATGGCCTAGTTCGTCCTTTAGCGCCCTGATATGATGTCAACACTAGGCCTTGCAGATCCATCCACCCCATTACTACAGTTGTTAGAGGATTGCAAATGGAAGGGGCATGGATTCACAGAGATACGGAAGTAGCTGCAGATTCACAAGGGTTGGGTCTTCTCCAGATACTTTCCACGATTCTCCAATTAGTATGGCGACCTTTGATTGATGAGGAGAGGCCGAGAGCAAACCGGACTTCACTTGATGTCGGCTACTTTAATTGGCTGACAAACATCAGGCTAGGCTAGCTCACCTTTCGAGTGAGAGATGAGTGCTTCATCGAGCCATATCTCCCTTGTCACTTCGCCCGTCAGTTCAGTTATGACCAACTTTATGTTGGAAATCTGAATCGGCAGCTCCGAACTCACGGCGGATTGGTGGATGGCGTCCGAGCATGGCTATGGAGAGTGACAGGGTGTACTGAGGCTAGGTTTAGCCTCCCGAGTGCTGACCGCTAGCTGAGTCGACATTCTTATATTGCAGGTAGCTCTTGGTAGCTAACGCGCCTGTCCACATGAAGCCCATTGTGGAGTTAGTGGCCAAAGAGAGCTCTCGGGCTGACACTTAGATGATTCAGAGGGCTGCTCGAGCAAAGAGGAAGTGTTGTAAGACTTGTCAACCAGACGAGGATGAAGAGGAGGTCTTCAGTTCTGGCAAAGAGGCCTCAGGAGATGATCATTCAGATGACAAAGATGAGGAGGCCTTTGGGAGAGTTTTGTCGATACCCTTTTTCTCTTTCCCCCTTTTTTCGATTTATTGGGTCTGACAACAATTTGAATTCTCAGGAGTATCAGCCGAGGAGGAGGAGGAGCTTCGCCCCTCTTACGGGGAAAGCCTCGAGTTCGGACTCAAGCCGTTAAGCGGAAGAAGTTAGCCCACAAGTCTCGTGCGGGTTCTTGAGCTTTTGATGTAGACTTGACTGGTGACGACCCAGTCAGCGACGAAAGTAACGCTTAATCATCACGTAGTCCCTTTGACCATTTAATTCTTTGACTTCAGGGCTCACATTTCTCCATTTTTGTGCAGGAGGATATGGAGACGGTGAAGCCAGCTTCGATTTTCCCATCATGATTCCGCCGGACCCAGTTTCACACAACAAGTGCATGGGTCTATGATAGACGAGCCTGAAACTACCAATGCAGGACCTAATTCAGCCAATCTAGGTACATCTATTATTGGTAATACCCTATTTAGATGGCAAACATGGGAATTGAACGACTCAGAATTCGTGCCTCCTCTACTTGTCTCTATGCTTCTTGCTCTTTTAGAAAAAAATTGCAGGAAGCAAACGTGTAGACTGAGACTAGAGAGGCTGACTCTACTATAGGGGGTAAGTCATTTTAGCCAACCGCAGGTTCTTGTTTCTGCTTCTTTCACTTATGCCCTCTTATATCAGATTTTTTGATAGTAGACTTCAATGAAGATGGCCTGCTCATAGACACCCCCATGGATGACCTGATATATGACTCGCCCCGTGATGACTGTCTTCCTGGTGACCTATCGCCTGAGGCAACAATTCCTAAAAATACTGAGGCTTGTTCCTCTAAAGGTATGGGTTCTCTCTCCCGATAATTGTAGGACTAGCCACTTTCTGACTAATACAACTATAATTTGATGAATCTAAGAAATTCTTTTGCTGTTGGCAGGAACTCCTCATTCTGTTGCTCCTCCAGAATTGGCTATCATGGCAGCTGTCATGCCAGATGAACACGTCGTGAGACCGACTGCAGCGGTTGGTATATCAACGATGGTTACTCCCCCGATGGCCCCGCTAGACCACGAAGCTATAAAATTGGACATATGTATGGGTTATTTCGCTAAGGATATTTACGCCAGCATTTGACTTGGGATTCTAAATTTCCCCTTTTCTTTTTGTAGGGCTTGCATCCCTACTCCATGAACTGGCAAGGGCATTGACGTCAGATGATGACCCAGCTCTCATCTGTATGGAAGTCCACTCATTCTTTTTTTTATCAATATGATGAAGATTCTCCATAGCGAACTTTCTCTCTGTCAGTTCAAGCTGGTTCTTGGCCCTAGGATGGCTTTGATCAGGGATGATGGTTACCCGGTGTTAGCCAAGGCATTTGTGGATGACCTTGATTGTCTAGAGCTCAAGCATCAAAAATTACAGGAGCTGAAGGCAGCATGTGCTTCTTCTTCTTATATGGCTGATTGAGCAGAATCCTGTCTAGAAGCATGGCGTGATACTCGCGCCTTTGCTTGACTCGAGGTTCAGATACAGCGGGACCGGGTAGCTCAGGTCACGCTGAGAAATCAACATCCCTGAGCAACATTCATGCCTGTATTGCATCCAGTGAGGCCAAGATACAGCAGCTTAGGCGGGAACTCCAGATGAAGGAAGAGAAGGAACTCCAAATGAAGGAAGAGAACTTAAGTATCCTGGAGCTGACAAGAATCAACGAGGAGGAAGCTCAGAACGCCATATCCAATCAGCTGAAGCTCTTGGAACAAAAGCTAGCTGAATTTGAGGAAGAAGCTGCGAAGACATTGAGTGCCGATGAGGAGTCTTTCAGGACTAATTTGCAGAAGGAACTCCAAGCTTACATCGACGAGTTGTCTAAGCTGGAACAACAAATCTTTTATCATAGACTTGATGTTTAAATAGTTGTAATTCCTTCATTGAAAGACTCAACTCTTCATTAATTAAATAAGTTATTATCCTCTTTTTTACTGCTTATTATGATTTATTATTTCGTTTGAAATAATCAACCACAATATTCATAGGATTTTTGACAAACCCTCAGCCCTCAATGGATTTGATGAGCCTTTACCGATTACCGTTTGAATCAGGCTAGCATGCGGATTTTCTAAATCCATCCCGCGCGTGACGTTGCGCTAAAAGAATGAAACTCTTTTAGACTTGATGCCATGATGTTGACTACATAGGTTTTGCCATCTTTTACGGGCAAGAGACTAACTGGCAACACGTGTTAGGTATTGATTTTAAGGTTATTGGCTAACTCCCAGTCGTCAACGGATTTGATGAGCCTTTACTGATTACCGTTTGAACCGGGCTAGTATGCAGATTATCTAAACTCGTTCTGCACGTGACGTTATGCTAAAAGAATATAACTCTTTCAGACTTGGTGCTATGATGTTGAATACATAGGCTTCATCTTTCTCATGAGAATAGACTACCCGGCTGTATGTATTAGATACAGGCTTATCCCTATCTAGACTTCGGGATAAAATTCTCCATACTTGAATTCTAGCATCTTCTTCAATCGGAAAAAGACTAAACCGGCAACGTGTGTTAGGCGTTGACTTATCCCTACTTAGGATTCGGGATAAATTCTCCACACGTGTAAGGCGTGGATTGTGGTGTTATTAATAACAACCTACCACAATTTTGAATATGTGGGCCATCATTCTTTTTACGATTAAGAACTAATTGGCAACGCATATTAGACGTTGGCTTATCCCTACTTAGGCTTTGGGATAAAATTTACCAGACTTAGATTCTGGTGTCTTCTTTAATCGGTAAAAGACTAAACCAGCAATGTATATTAGGCGTTGGCTTATCCCTACTTAGGATTCGGGATAAAATTCTCTAACTTAGATTCAGGTGTCTTCTTCAATCGGTAAAAGACTAAACTGGCAACGCGTGTTAGGTGTTAATTTATCCCTACTTAGGCTTTGAGATAAAATTCTCCCAACTTAAATTCGGGTGTCTTCTTCAATCGGTAAAAGACTAAACTGGCAATACGTGTTAGCCGTTGGCTTATCTCTACTTAGGCTTGGGGATAAAATTCTCCAAGATGAATACTGGATTGAATGATTAGATAACATTGATGTGGGAAAGGAAGAATTTTATATTCTATTTCTCGATGCTGAAGAGGAAGAATTTTATATTCTGTCTCTAGCGGAAAGGAAGATTTGAAAGGATAAAATTAATATGGGAAAGGAAGAATTTTATATTCTATCTCCCGATGCTAGAGAGGAAGGATTTTATATCCTATCTCCACATCTACTTTCTAGGGTGAAGACAAACCTTGAAACAAGAGAGGAAGAATTTTATATTCTATCTCTTGCTCTTGGAGGGGAAGAATTTTATATTCTATCTCTAGTGCAAAGAAAACTAAAAGTGGGATCTACACTTCCAGAATCTTAAGAAGTGAAACTAAGAGTGGGATCTCCACTCTGAGAATCGAAAAGATTCAGATAACTTTTATAGGATTTTCTACTTGATCTGAAAATGACTTTCTCATTTATCGAGATGAAATTCTAATTTCAGCACTAACCTTGGGAAGGCGTGACTGAAAAGGAAGGGATAGAGCCCTTCTATTTATCACAAGGGGATCTTCCCCTTGAGAGAAAGAATTTTATATTCTGTCTCCAGTGTGAAGAAAACTATAAGTGGACCTCTTGTTCGTAGAAGGAATCAAGAGGAGATTTTGCTGGTGGATTAGACCAGAAAGATTTTTAGTGGACTCACCGTCAATGAATTTGATCGGGGAGGGAATTTACGGTGGAGAACAGTTTTAGGGTTATCCTCAAGGACAAAGGGTGAAATATTCCTTGAGGAACTTCCCGTTAAATTGGATTATCCTAAATATACTAAGGATAATATCTTTTTAGGAACTTCCCATTTATCAGCATTAATTGTCTATCACCATTTTGAGTGGTTAAGCAATACATACCGTTTGAATAAATTGTGTCTATCACAAACAGCCCCTCCCATTTGGGTTCAAACTTACCCTTTGGACAGCTTTAGGGTAATGACCCCTACATCGATCAAGTCCTAGATCTTATCTTTGAGATGGTAGCACGGCTTTGTTGGATGGTGAACAGCTCTATAGAATGCACAGTACCTCAGATCCGTGACTTTATTTGCCTCCTCCTGATTCACGATTGGTGGCAGCTAGATCTTATTGTTTCCCAGGAGGTATTTGAAAATACCAGGAACCTCGTCTTTCTTGAAAGAATAGACTTTGGGGAATCTCGAAGTAGAGGGATTCTGTTATTGAGGCCTTTGCTGCCATTGGGGCTACAATTGCTGTGGCGCTCGCTATTGCGGTTGTGGCTGTGGCTATAGCTGAAACGTTTGGTTCGCAACCGCTGCTCTCGCCTGGTCTTTCCCTTTGCCACGTGGGATGAAACTTCTTTCGGGAGCATCTGTCGCTTGCTGGCCTCTTTCTGCCTTTTTCGTCTTAAGGAATCGCTCGGCTTGCTTCCCACGTACCTTCAAAACCTTCCACGTCTTGGACAGTGCTGTTCCCATTGCTTCGAGCACGTCCAACGAGAGGTTGTTGTGGCAGGTCTGGAGAATGAACTCCACAGTTATCGGGTCTTGACATTTCATTGCCTTGTTCCGAAACTGTTTGACGAAGTTGTCCATAGTCTCTCCGTCCTTCTGTTTTTCATCCAACAACGTCCCGATAGATATCAAAGTGTCGTCATCAAAGAAATTAGTGAGGAAAATGGTCTCCATGTCGTCCCAGCTATTAATGCTCCCTGGTTTGAAACGGTGGTACTAATTGAAGGCAGCTCCTCGAAGGGTGCTAACGAATGACCGAACCATCAAGCGCTCGTTACCGGAAATAACCCCCAGGTGGGACTTGAAGTATATCAAATGCTGAGTACGTGAACCCTTCCCATCAAACAGCATGAAGTTTATTAGATTGAACTTCCCACTGCCTTGGGTACGGACATGGTATACCCGTCTTCTTTACCTCTTGAGTGGAAATCAAAGTGTTGATCTTACTCTCGAGGTCCTTTATCTTCTCGTTCTCAGGGACGACAACATTACCACTGGCGTTCTCGAGGCCACCCCTCGCATTTTGTTCATCAGGGGGAGTACCGGCGTCATGGTCTTCAACCCTATCCGTGTCGCTATCTATTTGGTTAACGTGACAACTTAGTTCACCCTAGCGATTCATCAGCGCTTGGACTTGCTGGTCATGCATCTCTCTTATTTATTACATAGGCATCTCCATCTCGAATTTAAAATTCTCCTTCTGCTTGGCCATAGCCTCTTCAAGCATTTTGGCCACAGCCTCTTCAAGCATTTTGGCCACTTGTTCTGCACTGATCATGAGTGCCTCTCGGGGTCATCCCTCGCTAGAAACCGTGTTATCGGAAGCCATTGCAGAGCCAGCATCTGACACTTCATCATCTGAGGGTAATCCCCACTAAACTTTGCCATAATTGGGTCGTCGGATAGTCCCAAGCCGCAACCGCGTTATTCGTTGAGATGCACCAGGAATGGCACATGACGACGTCCCTCTGCCCGTCATATTGATGGTGATTCTTGGCAATTCATCACCTTGAGACACTGATCTTTTTTTGCAGAAGCGCCTTGACCTAGGTTTCGGCATTTCAATACCAAGTCGATCAAAGACTGATGCCTTCTTTGGAACTGCCTTGGTGCAGTTGCACTCTGACAACGCCCCCCTGATCAGCTTGGAACAGAGACAATGTGCGTTCAACTCAGGGGAACTCCTTTTTTGGGATTTACTCGTACCCCCAGCACGATAGAACAACTCATCAGCCTGAATGCTAGAGCAACCCATCATGTGTTGGCACGACTTCTTAGGTATAACGTCATCGTCGTCAGACGAAAATGTTTCATTCTAAGGATGGACCACTTTATCAAAGCTTCAAAAAGTGATTCATCTTGACATTCACCTTTGCGGGCGTGAAGTGTCGACGCTCTTGAACCTCAATTCACAGTCCAGTGTGAAGAACTGCAAGGGTCTCCTTGTTGTGGCGGTGGTGAATGCGACGCCCGGTGCCATAGGTACTCTGGGGCCTCTTCAATGGATCCAAGCGCTCCCTGACTGGAGTCTTCCCTCAATCGTTGTACAATGGGCTAAGGTGCTCTATGACTGTTGGCTTGCTCCAAACTTTGCCTGCGAGATTAGCTGAAGTGAGAACAAGCTTAGCTGGAGGTCCGGATGTGGCTGCTGGCAGTGGCCTCAGGGCCGGGGTGACCTTACTCAGATCACTCTGCAGTGGATGTGGTGGCCAGTGCTCAGTTGGAGCACCGGACTTTGGCCTCCAGACTTGGCGCATCTTGGGTGGCTTCTTAGCACTTCTTTCTCTTTCAGCATTTGGGCCTCCTAGACTAGGGCCCGTGGGTGTGCAAGGAGTGCGTGGTGTTTTTGGATGCGCTCCTCACGTGTTGAGTGATTCCGTCTGGCGTGGACCCATTCACTTGTTGGCAGCTTGGAGGAGCTTCCCACCATCTTAGGCTGAAGCCTCTGACTTGTTCTGGATCTTAGATCTGCCTCATAGCAGATCCCATCCACTGACTGCAAGGCCTTAGCGAATCGATGCGCCATGCATTGGTGCCGTCTCTGCCGGACTCTCTTCGAGAATGTAGGCACGCCTTCAGCGGTCATCCGCTATGCAGAGGGGATGAAGTCTGCAGATCTGGCCACCTTAGGGGCTGGGAAAATGCCGCTACCTGCAACCTTGACGGCAGCGAGGCCGAAATCTTTTTCTTGGGACTCTGAATTCGAGGCCCAACAGATCTTCCTTGTAGCGGAGATCATTTTGGACTTGCGAGGAGAGGAGGATTTGGATGAGCACGAAAGGCACTCCTCGTACTTCTGTTGGTTGAACTCGTATTTGACCTCCTCGTTAACAGGGATATGGATCCGCGGCTGCGGCACGACGATCTCTTCATTGAGACCGTTGGCTCCCACTATAGTCGCCAGCTTGTTCGCAAGAAAAGTCAGTCCGATCTTCATTGCTTGTGAACTCATTACAGTTTTATGCTTTTGCAAATGAATTCAACAAAAAGAAAGGCATCTCTTTATAAGACTTACAATAAAAATCAAGAGAAATTACAACTTTCTCCTGAGCAAACGTAGGATCCCGTTTATCGGAGTCCTACTTGCATGGGATCTTTGCCAGTGCCGAGGTTTATCTGTAGACCACTGAGTGATCAAATTCGGGTCAAGATCTACGAGATCGAGGGGACTATTTCACAAAGGAAATAGATCGCCTTAAGTGAACGAGATCGACCAAGCGAAATCGTTACTCCTCTCAGGATCAAAACAAAGTTTGAATCCGGAGGGATGCACCATAGATCTGATCTAGATCTCCTCAAACTCCTTTGCTCGATGCGTAGGGTTCACCAAGTCTTCAGATCTGTGTCGAGAAGAACTCTGGAGTTGTGGAAAATACAGAGCTCGTGTGCAAGAAGTCCCGTGCAAAAAATTCCAGCCTCTGCAAATGAGACCCCCCTCTCTATTTATAGGCTTTGAGGGTGGCTCGGCTTGTGGCCAAGCCCCCCTTGGCCGAG
>JBAKGM010029169.1:0-21329 GCA_037177215.1 Asparagus racemosus
TCTTCCTCTGTAATCGAGAGAGCTCGGTTGTAATTCATTAACATTCAATCGAAATAAAAACTTTTTCGACCCTACAGTGCCTAGCGTTCCAATAGAGAAATGCGGGGGCTCACTACCACGTCCAAGCTCTGAAACGAGGGGCTCACCAATGCGTCCAAGCTCAGAAACACGGGGCTCACCACCGCGTCCAAGCTCAGAAACGCAGGGCTCACCACCGCGTCCAAGCTCAGAAACGTGAGGCTCACCACTGCGTCCAAGCTCAGAAACGCAGGGCTCACCATGCGTCCAGGCTCAGAAATGCAGGGCTCACCACTGTGTCCAAGTACAGAAACGCGAAGGTCGTGCCCAGAATGCGAACCTCGCGTTTGACTCGTTCAAACACGATCTAAACAGTTCCAAAACTATTTTACACGATGTGGGGGCATTAACCCTCATCAATGAGAGATTTAGGGGGTGGTTACACCCTATGAAACCCTCATCATGGAGAGATTTAAGGTGGCAATTACACCCCATTAAACCCTCATCATGAAGGGATTTAAGGGGGGTGGTTACACCCCATTAAACCCTCATCAAGGAGATTTAAGGGGTGGTTACACCCCTTAAACCCCTATCCATAATTGGAAAACTAGTTGAAAAGGGGGAGGGTGGAAAGGGTTGCCCAGAAAACTAAAAAAAGGAGAAAGAAAAAAAAACGTCTCTTCTGCGCAGTTGTGATCGGCGCGACGATTGGACCCTCATCCTTTATCTGATCCGCCTGAAACATGGAGGGCGACTTCAGCGCTCGTCTTTCCCAATTCTGAACGGTGGAGATTAGATTCTACAAGTTAGATACGGAGATATTGAGGTTTTACTGCAGCCAATCGTTCTAGGAGCGCAGAGAACAGTTTCTTCTGCGCAGCTGTGATCGGCGCGACGATCGGATCTTCATCCATGGTCTGATCGATGTGAAGCTTGGAGAGAAGCTTCAGCACTCGTTGTTCCTAATTCTGAACGCTAGAGATTTATTTCTATCGGTTGGATTTGGAGATATGGATGTTTTACTGAAGATCTGCTTCTCATTTTAAAAGAAAGGATCAAACCTCCTTTATAAAAATTAGCTCTTCTAAAGAGTTCTTATAACTCAACAGAGTTTAAAACTTGCACAACAAGTTCTTCTCGACTATTCTTGGCTAAAAAGATTATTAATCCTTTTCTAAAATTAACTCTTCTAAAGAGTTCTCAACTCGGCCAGAATTCGAAATTTGCTCGGCAAGTTCTTGGCTTGTTCTTCATAACTCTCAAATCAAGAGTTTCATCAGTATTCTAACAAACCAAGACGCTTGGATCGTCAACGGGATACAAGGATCAAGCTCCCATCGCTACCAAGAAGAACCCATCCTTAAACAAAAGGGAGGATCTCCATCGATCCTTCCTTCTTTTGTAAATCGGGCAATCGATCGAGAAATTTGCAATTTCTTTTTATCTAAGTCAGTTAGAGAGAGAGAGATTGCATTTGAGAGATTGTATTCATTCTTTCTTTAAAGTAAATCAGAAGGAATAACATCAATTTTATATTTTCTCAAATTTTTCTCTTCAAGTTTTCCAACGAACAATCTTCTTATTAAATTTTACTATAAAAAATAAAATAATTAAATTTATGCAGAAATTTTAATCAGATTAAAATTTTCTTAACAAAAAAGTTACAGATAAATAAGCTTCATATAAGATAAAAGTATATTTTGTAAATTAAATCCAACTATAAAAATAAATAAGGCAACAAATTTTGGGGGGAAATAAGATTCATATAATGGTAGAGTATGTAAATTAAATCAAGTCTAAGGATAAAGAAGGAACTAAAATTACATGAGAAATAAGCTTCATATGAAATAAGGATAGAGGATGTAAATTAAATTCAGTGTAAGGGTAAAGAAGGAACCAAAATTACACGAGAAATAAGCTTCATATGAAATAGTTTGTAATTTAAGTCAAAAGTACATGTGGCATGCTTCATATGAAATAAGGGTATAGTTTAGAAATTAAATCAAGTATAAGGGTAAAGGAGGGATGAAAAACACCCATGGCAATTGAAAAAAAAAACAATCGTATTCTTGAATATGCTGATGGTCAACTAATAGTAAGTAGCAATGTGAAACAATTGAAAAACATTAGGTATTTTTAACGACAAAAACATTTGGTATTTATCTCAATAATTTATTTAAGTAAATTTCAAGGGAAACCTTAGATATTTAAATATTGTTTATCCAAGGAAATAAAAGAAAAAAAGATATAAATTCTAGTCAAAACTGACAACATGTACCTTGGATTTCACATTTTTTAGATATTAGCCCATTAAATCATAGGTAATTTGATATTAACCCTTTAAATATTTATATATTAATTTTTACCCCTCAAATAGCAATGATATGTTGATACTAGCCCTTATGGTTAGTTGGTATTATAAATGCCAATGAATATTCTATTTTCTTTAACATTGGGTATTAATGGACAATTACGCCCATACCTGACAAGGCTCAAACCTAAACCCGCACTTACTGTACATGACCCATTAAAAAAAGCCCTCTCCAACATTAAAGTTGCTTTGAAATCATTAAAAGCAATGACTCTTTAATTGGAGCTTGCTTTAAAAGGCCATGACACCCCAGATCTCATCTCATCCTCTCCTCTCTTCCTTTAACTTAGACCCAAAATTCTAGTGAACTGGCAATTTAAGGATGGAGTTCTCAAGATCAACTTCGGCTAGCCACAGAGTTGGTGTTGAGGGGGGCTAACATGAGGTGTTTTTGTTGGTTAACATGTAGGATAATAACACAATATACAAGATGTATTATGTACATAATATCACCAAAAACATGTATTATTTACCTAACACCAAATAACTCACCATGCATAGCATACATATAAATGAGGAACATTATACATAGAAATTAGAAACAATATAGGTATTTGCTGCATTATTCATCTCAAACAAGTGTAAAACATAACTTATATGCATACAACAATATTTACAAGAAATATCATGATTCCAATACTAAAGCCAGAGCAAATACAGTAAATAAAATTTTTATAATGACTTTCAAGTGTTTTTTTATGGCCAAACATGGACAAATGCAACACACAGGAATATTATGCAATATATCTAGTAATTCACAAAATTGCCATGTTGAAATTAAAATATGGTCTTACACCCCATTCAAATAATGTTTTATAAGTGTTTCTTTGTGTACATGATCCAAAATTAGACAAAATACCATGTACACCTTGAAACACGGTCAATAAGTTCATAACCAAAAAAGAAAAAAAGAAAAGAAAAACAAGCCATGTGCATGTACAAAAACATGGCTGAGTTCAAAATCAATACTTAAACCATTTAGCATGTCCAAAACCCTCTAATGCTGATTCTTTACCTGTGCGCTGCCCAAGTTGCTAAGTTTCCTATGCTAAAGTTGCTGGTTGTGTTGCTAAAGCTACTTGTTGCGTTGCTGAAGCTAATGTTTGTGTTGTTGAAGTTGCTAGATGTGCTGATGCTAATGGCTGTGTTGCTCCTACTGCTTGATGTGATGATGCTACTAGTGGGGTATCCCCTTACAAATGGTGGAGAAGTTGCTCCATATTCTTCTCAAATCATGTGCCTCATACCCCTTTCCCTAAGGGCATTTAACTTTGATCTCCCTCTACTTGTACTTGCTGCAAATTGTCTACAAATAAATGGTATATGTTAGTATACTGTAAAATAGAAACTTAAATATGAGATATGTACATCACCTTGGTGCACTAGGCTATGCATATTGCTCATGTGTACTTTTGACTTCTTCCACCTATGTTAGTTGATCCACCATGTCTACAAGCAAGTAATGTTTATGAGCATTTAGTTAAATGATATATGAAAGAAAATAAGCAAGAGATTACCTTGGTGCACTAGGTCATTGTGGTCGATTTTGTGCATCTTGGCTACTCTGATTGATGATATTAATAGGTAGTTTGTAGTTGTTCTTGTGATGACCAAGTCCTTTGCATTTACTGCATTTGTGTAATCTCTTGCTTACTTTTGATGTTCTCCCTCTACCAAGCTCATCTTCTTCTCTGCCCCTTATCCTCTTTTTATTTGGCCTTCCTCTTGATCTCTTCGTATGAGAAGGGGTTATTGTGAAATCTTTCTCATAGGGCTCCCATTGATCCTTTGATGGTAGAACTCCTATAGACTCAGCATATGCCACCCGATAATTGCATCACAAGAAAGTGTTAAACATAATACATGCAAGCAAATAAAAAATAATATAGCATATCTATGGAAAAGAGTGCATACTTGTCTACTATGAAGTAGTAGTCACAATAAAGGCTAATCTACATTTCTTAATATAAGACAATCCCGTGATTTGTTACTTCCTACAGTTGCAAGTTGTATCTGCTAGATTGATCACTCTCCTTTCATATTCATTCTTCACTTTAGCCTTATTATCAGTGGTGTGCCTAACATTATAACCCCTAGATTCTTGCTCAAATCTTAGTAGTATCTATCAGCATAAGGAACTAGTTTTCCCTTACATTTCAACTCTTGTTGTCTCCTTTTGTTGAACTTGACCATAATTTTACTTCTAATTTTGTCTACAAGATCTACTACAAGTAGGAATCTAGCATCTAACAGCCATGAATTCCTAGATTCAGTTGAAATATAATGGTTTATTGTAGGATGTAAAAACTAAGATCTAGACCTTACAAATCCATGAGTTGAAGCCAATCTTGTGTAAGCTACATTTAAAACTTGATTTAATGTTCTCATGTGCATGTTGAACTTCTCAATGGTATAAGTCATAGCGGCCCCCATAATGTTTTCTCATAAAAATCCCCCTAAACTCTTTCTTGAAAATTTTCCACAATTGTCTCACACAAATCCGATGCTCTGCATTAGGTAATAAAATGCACACTGCCTCAAGTATCTCCTTTTCTTGATCACTCATTATAGTTATATGGCCAAGTATTCAATAATCAAGTTTTGAAAACACCACTACCAACTTTCACCACTCTCATCCGAAACAATAGCAAATGCAACAAGGAGCAAGCCATATTTTTCATCCAAGGCAATATCAATCAACAGGGTACCAAGGTATTTTGACTTCAAATGTCACCCATCAAGGTCTATAAATGGCCTAGTGCCATTTCTATAACCTTGCATGCAAGCATTTAAGCTTACAAATATTCTTTTCAAGTTGAACATACACTTGACTCCTAGGGTTCATCTTTAATATCTCATTCTGTAAAGTTAACACCATATCATTTGAAGCTTCAACATTACCAAAAACCATTTCCTTAGCCTTTTCCCTCACCCTCCAAGCTCTTTTATAGATGACTGTTAACCCATACTTATATAAAACTTCACTTGCAATATTCGCAAATTTGATATTAGGGTTTGACTTTACATTTTCTAGAATTTTTTTTGTAATCCAATAATAAGTTGCTTGTTGCCCTACACCTATTGACACCTACACATATTTTTTAATATTATGGTATTACAAGGAGTGACTCAAATGCCAAACATGATCGAACTTCCTTCCTACATAGAACTTAGTATCCTTCTCATCACCTATGTTTAATGCGTCTTCATTACAACTAACATTATTACATCATCACCACTTCCTACATCATTCTCTCAACTTTATTTGAATGATATTTATCTCCAAAAATAACCTCACCAGCATCATCTTCTACATCCTCCTCATATTACTCTTGATCTGGATTTTTCTGCACTACTACCCCTAGCTCAATGTTTTTGTCTTCTATGGTTGGTATTCAAATTATCCCCCACTAGTTCCCCATCATTTAATCCCCAATCAAACCTTTCTACACCAAAAACCATCTCAAATTCATCTTATACTGTCCCCATGTTGACAAATCTATCATTATTACGCCCCAAATCTCTTCGTCATCACTAGACAATGCATCTATGTCTATGTGAATGCTTTTGCTTAACTTATGTGCCTACTCTCTAGGTAGATTTCTTCTCCTATTAGACACTGGTGCCCTCCAACTTAAGATTGAAATTGATTCAATTGTTAAGAATATTTTACGCCTCCTCTTGTTTCAATGATTTTTAACACACTCAAAATGACTCCATTTGTCTTAATTCTAACAAACCTCATAGGATTTGTTCTAGGAATTGTGTAACTCAACTTTATAATGTTACCCTTAATAGATGGTAGTAACTCACATATTAATTCCCTATATTAATTTCCCAAACTTCTTTAATGTAACATCATTAACATCTACCCTTAGTGTCCTTTGATTTCCACACTCACATCTCTTTCTATCAATTCTAGGAATATTTATCTAATACTCATGATACCTAAGAACAATCTCCACACTAACCTCCTCCATTACCATTTAATAAATAGACCTCATGCACTGAACAAATAATACATCAAATGTCATGCATACAAAAATCTTTAAATGCCAATAGTAAACAATATAAAAACCTACATGCAATTATCTAAAGTAGACTATGAAAATAAAAGATACATGCTATTACCAAAATCTGAGGACAAGATAATCACCCTAAACAAACATCTATAGAACATTTAATTATGTTATGCACATAACATGCTCAACATGCAAGCTACATGCAATTAAGAAAAGCTAGAAAATATGCTATGCATATGACATGCAATTAATTGTACCCAAAAAAGCTGCATGTAGTTGAGAAAAACTAGAAAATATGCTATGCATATAACATCCTCAACTTGCCAGTAATTAAACATCATGAACAACAAAAAGTTCTAGCACAATGGCATCAATAAATTAATTATGCTAATTGAAAGAAAATCAATCGTAAACAAAAATCCCTAAAAATTAGGGCTAAATTAAGCACTAGACAACTAACCCTAATCAGTAGAAAACCCAAATCTCTATGCTCTAACACAATGCTAAAAAAAGGAGAAGGATATTAAAAACTGAAAAAATAAAGGAATGAATTTTACCTGTACAAACACTTAATCCCTACTTCAGTTAATGCAAATCATGTGGGGATCCTTCACTTCACTCCAAACCAATGGTTCAAACAATATTTGGCTTCGATTTTGGGGGCAGCGATCAATTTATAGCAAAATCACTGAAGATAGAAGGAATGTGAAGAGAGAGAAGGTGGGAAACTATGGTTAGGTGAGGTAATTAGCCATCTGAAGTTAGTCTAAACCTAACCAAAGTTAACCACTTTGAATGTAAATTTTAACAGAGGGGCTCATATCAACGTATCGTAGCTATTTGAGGGGCAATAACAAAATATGAAGATTTAAGGGGTTAATATCAAATTACCTATGATATAAGGGGATAATATCTAATTATAGGGTAAATTACACTTAAATACCCTAAGGTTTGTCAAATTTGCACGAAAATACCCAGGATAATATCTAATTATAGGGTAAATTACACTTAAATACCCTAAGGTTTGTCAAATTTGCACGAAAATACCCTAACTTTACCTATGAACTTTGTAAGATGTCCCTATAGCTTGAGGCTTTAAATCTACCCCCTTGCATACCCTCTTACATCCTTAGAGTGCTCTTTCCTAATAACCCCCCTTATCCCTTGAATCCACCTTTAGCAATTACACTAGGGCCCTTGATCATCTTGGGTGCATGTGTTGAAGGGGTAGAATGATCACTTTCCTAATTACAAAAAATTAAGTATGAGATATAAAATACAGTTTTATAAAGGCAATAATAAAGGAACTTATGAAAGTTTGATCTACCTGCTTTGATGGAGATTGATATTTGTTAAAATGATATTCTAGGCTTTGAGATTGCCTTCTTTTTCCTATGTGTAACTTCTTGTTGTGAGAGATCAATAGCCATAGATTTTTGTGTAGATGGTCCATCATATGTTTGTATATCTTCTTGAGCTTGTACATAATTTTTAGCTTGTATATCTTGGCCTTGTACAATGGTGGGTGCTTGTACAATTTCCGATTGTACCACCCCATGTGAACGCTCCTGTGTGTATATGAGATGGACCCTCATCAGTGTTAGCTTGTACATTTGTAGCTGTCCTTACTCTTCTTTTTGAAGGAGTCACACGTTGATTGCTTGAGGACCCTTGAGCCGAGTTTTTAGATGGTGGTCTTCCTCTTCTCTTCTTTTTTTCTACTACCTCCATTCTTTCATTTCTACACCTTCTCACACTGTGCCTTGCTTGCTTGCTATTTATACTAAGATTTGATCATCCAAATCTCCTAAGTTATTCTAGATTCTTAAGTTCATGAGCAGCTTTCCTTCTTCGTTTCTTTGGTCTACCTGGTTTATTCTTGTATGGTGGATGCAACATTCTGTCAAATACCATTTAAAACCTAAATCTGCTATCAAGTATGGCATTTATTGCACCTTCATAAGCTTTCAAATAAACGTCCTTATTAAAACATTAAGCAATAACATCCTCTAGCTTAGCTCTTACATATTGCAAGCATTGGATAGCATGGACACATGAGATACCTGAAACATCCCATACCTTACAATCACAGCTCTTTTCTCCCATGTTCACAGTTACATATCCCATTCTACTAGTGATTTCATACTTATAGTCATTTTTAAAGATAATCACACAACTTCCTCCTGATTTCTTCTCCACAATTCTCAATTTCTTAGCTATTTTAGGACATACATTACCCTCCCAAGTCTGAGCAATGGCCTTCTTCTCTGTAAACCTATCTTGTATTAACCTCCTAATCATTTCCATCATAGTAACGATAGATTATATGGGCATAATAAACATCATGCACTAAAGTTGTAAGATGACAACTATCAAGTTACAGTATATTTACAATGTCGATCCTACGAGGAAGATGTGTAGTGGATCATACAAATATGTGTGGACAAAGAGGAGTGAAAGTGTAAAGATATAGAGAGTGTGTGATTATTTACAAACAAGAAAAATTAGAACAAGAGGGGAGAAAGAGAGTGAGCAAATAAAAGAAAACAAAGAATAAATAAGAAGAAGAAATAAAGAAAATAGAAAAGAAAAAAATCAAGAAGAAAAAAATAATCAACAAGAGGAAAACCAAAATAAGTAAAAGATAGAGGAAATTAAGTAGAGAAGATAGGAATTTAGAATTGAACCTATTAGTTAATTTCATTTAGAATTTATGAACTACTCTGTTTTTGTCATATTTTACTTTAGATTTACTAAGCATAGACCATCAAATCACTTAAGTAAAACATAACCTATCAAATTATCATACAAGCGAAATTCTCATTCATGAAAAATATAAGCTTATAAATAGTAATTCTAGAATTCATCAGCAAAACCTATCAAACCACTCAAGATAAGTATAGATTATCAAATTCTTCTTCTACCAAATAGTTCTCTAGTTGATTATCCTAAGCATTATCATTTTAAGCATAAGAGAGTATTATACCAAAGAAATGGTTAAGTGTTAATCCTCCATTAGGAGCCGACACGTATCTCATGTTAACTAAGCACCAGATCGACTTCACCCAAGGTAGGATGACTTGAGCAACATCAACACTCGACCCTTCATGAGAAGGGCTGAGTCTACAGGCGTCCTCGCTCGAAATAGCTCTAAAGGCGTCCTCGCTCGAAACAACTACTTGAGTTGACCCTATTCATCTACCT
Source organism: Asparagus racemosus (assembly GCA_037177215.1). Taxonomy (NCBI): domain Eukaryota; kingdom Viridiplantae; phylum Streptophyta; class Magnoliopsida; order Asparagales; family Asparagaceae; genus Asparagus; species Asparagus racemosus. The sequence continues at coordinate 9,616 of JBAKGM010029169.1, forward strand.
ATGAGGTCGGGTTGAGAACTTTCGAAGCCAAGATAGCCAAATTAAAAGGCGGTACTTGTCGGCCCCCTCGCAAGACCGAGATAAAAGGTAACATTTGTCGACTCTCTCGTAGAGACGAGTCGAAAGGTAGTTTGTCCTTGAATCCTTTGCTGACAGTCGATCACCATCGTATTGAATGCATGATTAGAATCATCATTGCTCCAGCCCCAAAAGTCTTTATGACTCATTGCACCTCATCAACACCATGCATACCTCATCACCATCACATTAAATTCCTAGGTGACTCATCTCCCTCTGCAACCAACACCTGTAAAGTAGCTGCCAACTGAGCCTCCTGTTTAGACTTGGTCAAAGTTACACAGCTGCCCCTTGGGATGTGTTATAAAAGAAAGATGTTGTCTACTGCATAGGGTAAGCAATCTCTTACCAAAAACTAACTGATACTCATTCTTCTTCTCCATTTAAGCTCATTACTGACTTGATTATCAGAGAAATCATCGGAGATCCCAACTCTGATCCTCTCATGTGTTGTTTATGTGTAGGACTGGATTCTCTGCTCAAAGACCAACTGTCTAAAGAAGATTGAGGAACCCTAACACCCTAAACAATCCACACTTAATCTTCTATTGGATAACTGACATTAACAGTTTGGCACCCATTGTGGAGCCTCTTTTTCTTCTTTGTACAAGATGGCTGGTCCGGATCATCTAGGCCGATCCTCCAATCCGTTAGCAGAAGAACCACATGTGGGCTACGTCACTCAAGCCCAACTAGAGGAATCCACTCGAAGAATTTCTCAATCTCTCTAGCAGTAATTCGCTTCCTTCACAAACGAACTCCTCAACCGGATTCCTCCTCAGTAGCCTTCTCTGTCGTTCGTTCCTTCTCCTCCTCCTCTCCTGCGGGTCAAGCTGAGCAACGAGCGCCAGAAGATTACGCTAAGCACACCTCTCCTCCACTCCATCAACAGGCTCCTTTCGCCGCTTCTCCTCGACAGTACATGGAGATAATGGGGAAAAGCCCCGACTTCAGCCATGAGTGAGCTGCATGGACGGCTTCATGTGGCCCTAGATACCCCTATGCGGCTCTAGGTCCTTCCACCACTAATCTTGTGTCTAGTTATGACCGGACGCTTAACACTGCTGACACCATCAGAGGGAACACTCCTCTCGCCGACTGGATCATGAATGCTCCCTGCATCAAATTCAAGATACCGCATATTGAGAAGCACAAAGGTGAGGAGATCTAGCAGAGCATGCACAAAATTTTTACGATCTAATGAACATGCAGCAGGTTGCTGAGCCAATCATCTGCAGATCCTTTCCTATCATCTTGATGAGAAGTGCCAAGATGTGGTCCATCCATAGTTTTGAGCAGCTCAGTCAAAAATTTGTGCACCACTTTTTGGCTGACTCTAAACAGAAGAAGCCCTGCCACGTCTTGCAGCAAATGAGATACAACCCTCAGGAAAGCCTCAAGGACTACTTTAAGAGATTCCAAACCAAGAGGCTAGAAGTCGACTAACCTGGCAACATGGTCGCCATGGCTGCGATCTTGGTAGGACTAGAGAATAACAAGCTAGTCGACTCGCTCATCATACATTCAATCACCAACTATGAACAGCTGATGGCTAGGGCACGAGGGCACATGGATGCAAAAGATGCCTGAGCCCATAAGAAGGTGGCTAGAGAAGCTGAAGCAGTAGTAGCAGCATTAGTGGTAGAAGCCGAGCCCTCTCCAAAGGAGAAAATGGAGAAGGATCCCCCCAGAACTTACTCCAAGTCAAATAGGGCTGACAAGAGGGACTAGAGGAGAGAGGCAGACAAGAGGTGGGCCATCACTTCCCTCAATACTTCTCTCTCACAAGCTCTCTACTTGGTCTAGAAAGAAGGATATTTAAATTCCACTCCTCCCCACATGAAGTTGGATCCCGAATTTAGAGACACCAAGAGTACTGGCGGTGCCACAGAGATCACATCCATCATATCGATGACTGTAGAGTCGTCCAGAGAGATTTTGAGTACTTGATACAAAAAGAATTCCTGAAGAGACTATCTCTTGGCGAGATAGGAGAGAACACGCTCTAGGGAAGTCCGACAGGAGGTCTCGATCCAAATTGCCCCTTCCTCAACATCAACAAGACAAACAACTTGTAGAGACCCATAGTGAGGGCGTCATCAATACCATCAGTAGTGGTCCAGTACTATGAGGAATGTCCAATAATGCTCGGAAGAAATATACTAGACGAGAGTTGGATATCAAGTTATGTGAGAAGAAACCAATGACTGATCAGCCTATTTCCTTCAGCAACGCTGATCTGAAATGCATAGAGACACCTCATGATGACCCCCTCATTATATCAGCTGAGATTAATAGCTTTCAGGTCAAAAGAATTTTGCTTGATACTGGGAGCTCCACCGATATCCTGTTCATTGACGCCTTCAACCGGATAGGCATCAATAAGACCAAACTGCAACCTTGCCGAGGTCCCCTTATTGGGTTCATAGGACACTCGCTTCTACCAGAAGTGTTGATTACTCTCCCCCTAATGGTCTACTAGTATCCTCGCCAGTCTACTGTTCAAACTCAATTTGTGGTGATAAGCATAAAGTCCGCTTATAACATTATTCTCAGAAGAACTTCCCTGAATAACCTACAGGCGGTCCCATCCACCTACCATCAGATGATAAAGTTCCCAACCCTAGAAGGAGTTAGGTTCATGAGGAGCAATCAGTGAGAGGTCAGATCATGCTATTTGCTCTCGATGAAAGGGAAAAGAGTATTGGAGACCCTACCAATTGAGATGACCTATCTCTAGATGTAGAAAGAACTAGAACGGGAGTGGACGATTCCCATGGAAGAATTGCAGAAAGTGCTGATCGACCTTGATAGACCAAGGAAGGTCAAGATCGAGTCAGGCCTTATTGAGCCCTAACAGGAAGTTGTGATCACATTCGTACGCAAAAATGCAGATGTGTTTGCTTGGGGACCCGAAAACATGTTGGGAATTCTCCCCATAGTGGTGAGCCATGAGCTCTCGGTTGATTGACATAACAAGCTGGATCGATAAAAGAAAAGGCATCTTAGCCCCGAGAGGTAGAAGGCGGCTGCAATTGAAGTCGACTAATTTCTCAAAGCCAGCTTCATCAGAGAGGTTCAATACCCAGAGTGGCTATCCAATGTGATGCTTGTCAAGAAGTCCCTTGGTAAGTGGAGGATGTGCGTGGAGTCCACAGACCTAAACAAAGCTTGGCCAAAGGATAGCTACCCTCTTTCGAGGATCGACCAATTAGTGGACGAGAGCGCGGGCCAGGAACTGCTTAGTTTTATGGATGCCTTCTCTGGATACAATCAGATCATGATGGCAGAGCATGATCAAGAGAAGACCTCATCCATCACAGACCAAGGGACCTACTGCTATAAGGTGATGCCCTTCAGTCTTAAGAATGTAGGGGCTGCTTATTAGAAATTGGTCAATAAGATATTTAAGCACTAGATCGGCCGCAATGTAGAGGTGCACGTGGACGACATGCTTGTGCAGTCAAAGCAGGCGGTGTCTCATGTGTCAGATCTTGAAAAAACTTTTCCTATCCTCTGACACTTCTGTATGAAGCTCAACCTAGCCAAATGTGCCTTCGGTGTGCAATCAGGAAAATTTCTTGGGTCCATGATTACCCAACAAGACATTGAGATCAAACTTGAGAAAATAACCACCATAGAGCAGATGACTGAGCCTCACACATTGAAGGATGTCTAGAAGTTGAATGGCAAGATAGTGGCATTGGGTCGCTTCCTTTCAAAATCTACTGCAAAATCTTCTAAGAAAATCCTCCCATTCTTTAAAAGTTTGAGAGGAAGCAAGGAATTGAAGGAAGGCATCGGCTAGATGGCAGAGTGCAGTGAGGCCTTCAATGACCTCAAGAGATATTTGAGCACCAAGCCTCTATTGAGTCTTCCCAGAGGAGAAACCTTATACCTCTATCTGGTAATCTCACAAGAGGCGATAAGCTCTGTCTTGTTTCAAGAGGAAGATAATACACAGAGGCCGATATATTACGTCAGCTGGATCTTGAAGGTGGACCCAACTACACCCTCATCGAGAAGGCCTCCTTCACTCTCATAATCATAGCTAGGAGGCTTCATCCCTACTTTCAAGAGCACACCATAATAATGTGGACAAACTTGTCCTTGAAGAAAGCACTTGGCAGCCCTACTACTTCGGGAAGAATGATCAACTGGTCAGTCTAGTTCAGTGAATACGATGTACAATTTGAGCCCAGGACGACCATAAAAGCCCAAGCTCTAGCCGACTTCTTAATAGAGTTGTCTGCAGCAAACGACGATCCGTCTCCCCTCATACTGGTCATCCCCCTAGAGTCTCCGACCCTCAAGATGACCAAGGTGCTTCCTTCTCGAAAATGCAATCCTCCTGAACATGATCTGCCCAGGTTCTCCTTGTGGTGGTTATTAAAGGTGGATGGATCCTATAGAGAAGGGGGCAGTGGAGCTAGAGTAGTCCTATGTGGCCCTAATGAATCTACACATGAACACTCCATCGCTTTTGAGTTTTCAGCCTCAAACAATAAGGCCGAGTACAAAGCCCTCTTAGCAAGACTCCGAGCCGCCCTAGCAGTTAAGGCCGATCTCGTCTACATCCTGGCTGACTCCCAACTTATAATCTACTAAGTAAGGGGAGATTATAAAGCTAAAGACTCGAGAATGATCCTGTATTTGAAGGCGATCAAAAATCTCTTGAGTAATTTTAGAGATTTCAGATTCGCACAAGTCCCTCGCACCCTCAACGCTTGGATGGACGCCTTATCCAAGCTTGGGTCATCCAGCTCAGGGAATAGTCAATGATCTGTATATACGGACATCCTCAAGAGTCCTAGCATCACTGAAGCTCCAACTAACTCAATCCTGCAAATCGAAACATCAACAGAACCTTATTGGATAGATGCGCTCATCCAGTATTCGACAGGGGGGACCTCACTAGAGAATGCTACTGAAGCAAGGAGTCTACAAAGAAATGCTCGAAGATATCTTATGATCAATAACTATCTTTATCAAATCTCATACTCCTATAGTAGTGTGGGGGCCCTATCTCTGATGTCTTCAGCCGGTAGAGGTCAGTTATGTATTTAAGGAGATCCATGAGGGAACTTGCGGGAATCACCTAGGAGCAAGGACTCTCACGTAGAAGGCGATTCACTAAGCCTGCTACTAGCCCACCATCCTATCCTAGACCAAGTGACTCGTCTCTAGATGTAGGACCTATCAGTTCTTCTAAAAAATACCACGAGCTTCAGCAACTGAACTCACCCACTCATAAGCCCAATTCCCTTTTCTCAATGGGGACTAGATCTTCTGGTACCTCTCCCAATGGCTTTAGGGCAACGAAAATTCTTGATAGTCGCCATAGACTATTTCACAAGGTAGATAGAAGCTGAACCCTTGGCCCAATCTAGCGAGACCAACACCACCAATTTTGTAAGAAAATTAATCTTCTGTAGATTTGGAGTTCCCATCTCATTCGTCATCGACAATAGAACTAAATTCGACAGCAAAGACTTCCATAGTTTCTGTGAAAAATGGAAGATGCAGCTCAAATTCACTTCAGTTGCACACCTAAAATGCAAAAATGGTCTTGCAAAAGATGCTAGTAAGTGCATACTCCAAGCTCTGAAGAAGAAGGTGGATAAGGCAGTTGGAAATTGGGTTGAAGAGCAACCTAGAATTTCGTGGTCATATCGAACCACCCATAAAAATTCCACTAGAGAAACCCCATTCAGGCTAGCATATGGGGCCGAAGTAGTCGTCCTGGTAGAAGTTGGCATGCCAACCATTTGACTGTAGCACTTTGATGAAGTTTGAGAGAACTCTCTCAGATCACAAGTCATCAATCAACAGCGCATCGCTCGACACTACAACAGCAAGGTCTAGCCTCAACAATTTAGCATTGGCGATCTCGTTCTTTGGAGAGCAGTTTTCAACAGAGACACTAGTCACGATAAATTGGCCACCAACTGGGAAGGACCATACATGGTCATTGAGGAAGTACATCCTGACACTTATCGCCTGCAAAGTTTTGATGGAAGAATCTTACAACAGTCTTAGAACATAGAGCATCTCAAGAAATACTTTCACTAATTATAATTGTAAGATTCTTATAGAACATAAATACTTTTTAATAATTTTGTTGTGTTATGCTTTTGTAGTGCTTATAAGACCTCGCTGCCACCCGAGGCATACTCGAAAGACCTTAGTATCCTTTTGGAATAAAACCAAGGCACGTCATCGACTCGGTCGACTTCAATTTGAAAGAGCTTAGTATCCTTTCAGAATAAAGCAAAGGCACGTCATCGACTCAGTCGACGTCAACTCGAGAGACCTTGGTATCCTTTTGGAATAAAATCAAGGCACGTCATTCACTCGGTCGACTTCAACTCCAAAGACTTTAGTATTCTTTCAGAATAAAACCAAGGAACGTCATCGATTCGGTCGACTTCAACTCGAAAGATCTTGGTATCCTTTCAGAATAAAACTAAGGCACGTCATCGACTCAGTCGACTTCAACTCGAAAGACCTTGGTATCCTTTCAGAATAAAACTAAGGCACATCATCGACTCAGTCAACATCAACCCATAAGACCTTGGCATCTTATCAAAATAAAACCAAGGCATGAAGCCGATCTATCTTAGTTACAAATCTCAAATGAGGTAAACTACAAATAAACCTATAAGCTTAATCATGAAAGGTACACAGATCGAATCAACAAAAGTGCATCTTTTTATTTATATGACAAAATATTTACAATACAAGGAATACTTACATTACAAAGATGTTAAAAAAAGAAGATACATAAGCTCTCAAGGGGCCTAACTCAGAGCAGGCATGGGGATTAAAGTTGGAGCGGCGCTGGACCCAGGAGCAGAAGCCGAGCGTGGATGGGCAGTGGTAGTAGAAGTTGGCGTAGGAGTCAACTGGGGCTTAGACCCGATCTCTTCATCCCTCTCATCTTCATGGCGACTAACCCAACTATCGTGCCGAGCCCTCACCGATTCCTTGGGCTAACTCCTCACCCTCCTCATCTCCATTGTCAACATCCAGGACTAGCCCCCTCCCTTCGTCTCTATCTCCCAAAGAGCATCAAGGCAATTGGTGACTCGGGGAAGATGGTAGAACCATCTGGGATCAGCCTTGAAATCAGAACGGAACAACATCTTGAAGTAGTCGAAGCCGGCCTTGCAAGCCAGGGCTACCTCCACCTTCCCGAGAGTGCTGTTGTAGTATTTTTCCACAACCTCAACCCGGTAGGCCTCAGATTCGAGATGGTTGAGTCGACCTTGCAGTGCATGTATCTTGGCTAGAGACGACTCTCATTGTCGCTCAGCCTCTAGTGCCACTCAGGCTACCTCCTTCCTTAGAGCCTCGTGTGCAGCCACCTCCTCCTTCAATTGGTCCTGTAGAGCCTCAGCATTTTGGCGAGCCAGTCGAGCCCACTCAAAAGCTACGGTGCTCTCGCCCATTCAAAAGCTATGGTGCTTTCCCACCTCTCGAACTCAAACTCCTCCCGTAGGTAACTCATCGTATCATCCCGTTCACAAAGCTCGTATTCTAGATGACCGATGTCCTCCTAGAGTTTGGTGATCTCAGCTGACTTCTTGCTATTGGATGCCTTCAGGCCCTTGACCATCTCGCCTGCACCTCCACCTCCTGGCGCCATTTTCCTTCATCTCTTCTCCAAGCCACCGGCTCATCCTCCTTGGCAGCTAGCTTCAGATTAGCAGCCTCTCGGGCCATCTTCTCAGCTTCCACCTTCTCCTAGAGCTTGAAGTAGACCTCCCAGACGTGCTCGAAGTGTCTGAATAACTATTTCTCCACAAGGCTCCTCGAAGCGGATAGCTCCTCAGGGTTTGGTGGAGACCAAAGTCGGGCATGGCTGCGAGGACCTCATCATCCTTGGGTAGTAGGAATTGATCCATAGCCCTAGCTTGGGCCATCCGGGACTCCAAGACCGATGCCCTCTGGTCGAGACCCCACCGAGGGCTGAATCAGTTCTTCTCGGATGACTCCCTCTCATATCAAGGATCGACTTCAAGCATCCCCATCATCAATTTATTTAGCTCCCGCCATGCATTCTCCAGGATTTCATTGATGCGGTGGAGGAAAGGCCAGCCAATGTGGCCTTCTTGGGTGGAAGGTGCCTCTTCCACTATCGGCTCTTCAGCAGCCTATTCCTTGCCCTTTCAGTTGGCTAACTCAGCTAACGGAGCTGGGGCTGTCTCCTCCTCGGTCCGAACCTGGGCCTTCATAGGCTGGAATACCACTATCTCACCCCCCTCAGCGCGAGTGGGGGACTCCTTGTCGACCATGACCATGACTTCAACTGGATCTATCTGAGGGGCATCTGGAAGGGGAGTAGCAAAGTTTTTGCCTTCCTCAGCTTCTTGAGCAAGAACAGGGATGGCCGCATCTGCTGTGCTCTCCTCCCTGGCCTACGCTTGTTCGGCACTTCCGGAAGGACCTTGGCCGATCACTTTCCTCAGCCACATCCTCTACTTCTTAGACCTCTTAGCCTGCACAGTGGAAGCACTCGACCTAGCCAACCAAGCTGCAATCTCAGCAGCCTTCGCTGCTACCTCCACGGCCTCTTCTAGGACCAATTCATATCTCAAACATTTTTGGGGCTTGATTGGGGCCCCCACCTGAGATACATCTGACTCTGCCAGTGGCAGAGCCAAGATCGCTGATCGAATCATGTCTTCTTCGGTGGGTGAGATTCTGGAGATGTCGGCCACCTGCAAGGCCAAAGGGTCAAAGAGGTTCTCGATCCTATGTGACCTATAGTAGGCCTGAATCTTCTCGAGCCTGCACTTCTCCTCGGCCTTGAGCAAACCAGACTTCAAGATGTCCTTCTTGATCTCAGGCCAAGCTAAGCAATACAAGATCGGGTCAGCCCCAAAGACCTAGATGAACCTCTCTTTCTAGCCTTTGTTCGACTCAGGAGCATTTGAGATGAGTTTGAAGCCACCCAAATTCTAGAAGTAGTAGTGGCCCTCATTCTTACTAACTTTGACGCTGAGAAGATGGCCTAGAATGCGTAGAGTCAGTTCGACTCCCACCCGGTGATAGATCACCACGAACCCCACTAGCATGGCTATGGAATTTGGTTTGATTTGGGAAGATGAGACCTCCAGAGCCTCAAAGGTGCGGTAGAGAAAGGGATGGAGCAAGAGCTGGAGGCCATACTCCAAAAGTCGGATGTATACTGGAGTGATGACACTGCTGTGCTCGTAAACCGCCTGAATCTTTTCTGGCACAGACAGCGTGAACTCACGGGGGAGATCGAACTGGTCATAGTAGCTTTCGAGTTCCATAGCATACCTCTTGGAATGGAACTTCCTCAACAGATTGATCATGGCTATGTTGTGGGCAATGATGACGGAAGCAGAAGAAACCATAGATAAAAAATACTAGAAGATAGAGAAGATGATCAGAAATCGCTTGGACGCCAAAGAGTTCTAGGGTTCTGAAAATATGTAAACAAACCCTTCAGAAGAGTGAAGTTTTATATAGACATGGAGACAAGCACATGGCGAGATCATAACGGTCAATTCAGTTGTTGATGAACGGTTGAGATCAACTCTGGAATACGAGACAACCGCTCGAGAACCAAAGCACCATCCTCTGATTGACATGCCATTTGTGCTCGTAGAACGATGTGATGCCGATGCAAGATCTCTCGTGCCGTCAGAACGTCAAGTCAATCAGCAGGTTGCCAGGCTTCTCATAAATGCACCTCAAATCCCCAAGAGGTGACTGTTCAACTTCACTCAGACTCGACCACCTAAGTTCGACTGAAAGGGGCCAATGTTATACCACAGAATTAGCTAAGTCATAATCCTCCATCAGGAGCTGACACGTGTCCCATGTTAACTAAGCACCAGATCGACTTTGCCAAAGGCAAGATGACTCGAGCAACATCAACACTCGACCCTTCATGAGAAGGGCTGAGTCGACATGCGTCCTCACTCAAAACCGCTACTTGAGCTGACCCTATTCATCTACACCCTATGAGGTCTGGTTGAGAACTTTTGAATCCAAGATGGCCGAATAAAAAGGCAGTACTTATCGACCCCCTCGCAAGTCTGAGATGAAAGGTAACATTTGTTGTCTCTCTCGTGGAGATGAGTCGAAAGGCAGCTTGTCCTTGAATCCTTTGCCGACAGTCAATCACCATCGTATTGAATGCATGATCAGAATCATCATTGTTCCAGCCCCAAAAGTCCTTAGGACTCATTGGACCTCATCAACACCATTCATACCTCGTCACCATCACATTAAACACCTAGGTGACTTATCCCCCTCTGTGACCGACCCCTGTAAAGTAGCTGCCGACTGAGCCTCCTGCTTGGACTCGGTCGAAGTTACACAGCTACCCCTTGGGATCTGTTATAAAAGAAAGATGATGTCTATTGCACAGTGTAAGGAATCTCTTGCCAAAAAACACCTGATACTCATTCTTCTTCTCCACTCAAGCTCACTACTAACTTGATTATCGAAGGAATCACTGGAGATCCTAACTCTGATCGCCTCACATGTTGTTCATGTGCAAGACTAGATTCTTTGCTCAAAGACCAATTGTTCAAAGAAGATTGGTAAACCCTAACATCCTTAACAATCCACACTTAACCTCCTGTTTGATAACTAACATCAACAGAGAGCAATCCACAAATCATAAAAGAAATCAAACTAGTTTCATACAATTCTAGAATTCATACAATATTTAGTTACTCATTTTATAAAATAAAAAAAAGCTAGACTAGAAAACATAAAAGAAGGGGATCTAAATTATTTTTAAAAAACTACAAAAATAAGAATAAAAATAAGAAAATAAAGATCTAACCTATGATCATAAAGAAAATCTAACTAACAGAAATAAAAGAGCATAAATGTAAATATACACTATAAACAAAAAATGTAAGAAAATAAATTCTACAAAGCAATAAAATAATAATAGAGCATGAAAATAAATCTACACTACGAGGTACGAAATAAATCTTATCTGCCAATATAAAAATAAAAAAATAAAATCCTAAAACATCAATCTCTAAAATAAGAAAATAAAATTACAAAAAATGAAAACTTATCTTGCAAGGAGTTGGTCCCTTGAAAGCAAATCTTTATCTTCATCTTTATTAATAAAGAAAAAGAAAAGAAAACTTCAAAGGAGAAAATTTTATTTATTTATTGTAAACTTAAAAAGCTTACAAATTGGAAGACCTAATTAAATGTCATTCTCTCTAAAAAGGAGGTTATAAAATTTCACACTCTCAAACCCCTCACCATCTACCCCTATTTATAGTCTACTATAATTAACAAGAGCCATTAGATTAGCCTTGGGCTCTAAGAAATAAATCTCAGCCAATAACTGATTTTGTTACAAACCAATCAATTGGCCAATCAATTAGCAAATCGATTAGCAAATTGATTGGCCAATCGATTGGCAAATTGATTAGCCACTCAATTGGCTAATCGATTAGTTAATTAATTAGAATCTTTTAAATCCGCCACTCCAGATAGCTTCATCTCGTCGAGATAGGTGATCTTCATATATAATATGTTAGACTTTGCTTCACTACAAGAAATTATGTCTTTAACGAAGGGATTTCCCTTCGTTAACAAAAAGAAAACCTTCGTTATTGTATGCT
>JBAKGM010029189.1:0-21326 GCA_037177215.1 Asparagus racemosus
ATACAAGGGCTTTATACTCAGCCACATTATTAGATCATGGCTTGGTCAATGAGTAGGCCTGAGGGAGGACATGTCGATGGGGATCAATCAACACTACCCCCACTCCTACAATAATTGCTCCTTTGTGGTTGTGTTTTGACGCACTATCAGAGTAAAGTTGCCATATCTTGTGGTCTGAGGTAGCATTTAATTTGAATACTTCGTTAGGAATGTCTTTGTAGAGTTTTAAAGACTCTGGGATTAGATGTTCTGCTAAAAAGTCAGTTATTGTTTGGCATTTAACTACTTTCTGTAGTACGAATGTCATATCGTACTGTAAAAGCAGTATTGCCCATTTCACTAACCTAGAGTTCAGTGATCCACATTTCATCATGAGCATCTGTAGCTCTTGAGATGAAGTGAATGGATTGGCTAGTGAAATAGTATTGCATCTTTTGAATTGCAAAGACCAATGCTTGACATTCTTTTTCCATTGGATTGTAGCGATGTTCGACACCAATCATGGTCCAACCGAGATAGTAAATGGCTTATTCGTGGATATTATCATTCTTCTGGGGAAGAAGTTCTCCAAGATAGTGATCCAATATTTGATATAGATCAAAAACTATTTGCCTAATACTGGTGCAGGTAGAAGGACTAACTTCATGAGATAACCTTTTGATCTCATTGAAAGCTTTTTGATAAGCATCATCCCAAATGAACAAGACACCTTTCTTCATCAGGTTTTGAAATGGTTGATATTTTCTAGACAAGTTAGTTATAAACCTATGGATATAGGCTTAATTGTCCTTCTAAACCTCCAAGTTCTTTAAGATTTCTCAGAGGTGGCATATATTGCTGGCTTTTACTTTTCAAGATCAGTATATATTCCTTTGGATTTTATAATAAATCCCAAGAATTTACGTGATGATACCCCCTAGAAAGACTTGGTTGGATTCATCTTGAGTTGGTGTTTTCTCATGATTTCGAACACTGTTCTTAAGTCATTGACATAGTCTTGTTTGTGACGACTCTTGATTGTGAGGTCATCAACATAGTATTCCATTATCTTACACAAATGCTCACGAAATATCGTGTTCATACGTGCTTATAAGTTGCTCCAGCATTTTCAAACCAAACTGCATTACTGTATAGCAGAATACTCCTAAGGGTTTTCTAAAAGTTGTATGCTTTTGATCATCTGGATGCATTTTAATATGGTTATATCTAGAAAACCCATCTATAAATAACATTCTCTCAACTCACACGTATTGTCAATCATGAAGTCTGTGATAAGGAGAGGAAATTTATCCTTTGGACAAGCAAGATTAGACTCCCTGAAATCAATGTAAATCCAGATCTTGCCATTGTTTTTCATCACCCCAACTATGTTGGCAAGCCAATCCAGTTATTATTCCTCACGGATGAGCCCACATTCAATAATTTGTGGATTTCTTTCTCGATCTGCTCCATCAACTCAAGACAGAAGCGTCGTTATTGTTGCTTAATTGGCTTGATATTAGTGTCAATGTCGATGCGATGTACAGCCACATGAGATCTAAACCATACATGTCTTCATAACTCTAGGCAAAAATGTCAATGTATTCTCAAAGGAGAGCTATGAGTTTTCTTTTTTAGCGGGTGATGAACCTTCACTGATGAAGATGGGCTTAGGATTGAAATCGTTGCCTATGTTGATTTGAACCACTTTATCTTCGGCGGGTGGTTCACTGACTTCAAAACATGAGTCCCACTGCTTTTCAATATGTCTTGCCCATGAGTCGTCTTTAGAATCTTCAAACACTTCTGATTCATCGAGATCCATAGTTTGATCATACGAGACCATGTTAGCTGCCACTAAGCAAGGCTCCAAGTCTGATGTCAAAATCCCACTTGGACGTATCTAAAGAACTGCTTAGAAAATCATCAGATACTAGTCCTATTTGTGACTCAGCTTCAGGAGAAATGTAACCCAGTCCTCGTTTGGTTCGATTATAGAAATTAAAAACCCCCTCTTCTGGTATAAAAGGGATTAAAGGAGTCCTTGACTGAAATTCAGTCCTTGTTTTACAATGAGACTGTATCCCATTTTTGTCATTTATGTGTTGAGAGTGTTGGCTGTAACGGGAGAATTTTGGTACTCTTTTGGCTTCTTCATCCGAGCTTCATAAGTGAAGTCACGGCTCAACTTTTTCAAAGATAATCGGATTTAGGGCACCTCTTTTAGGTTGGACCATGAAAGTGGCATTTTTCGAATGATCTAGCTGCTTATGAGCCGGGTATGACTCGCTTACTAACATGTACAATGCCAGTTCTAAAGCTAGCTTCGACATCAGAGTTTTGATCCTTAAGTGTTCAAACTCAAAGTCTACTGAATAGTCATAAGAAAACTCTTCTTCAATAAACATTCAGTCGCCCTGATATTCGGCGGACTGTTTGATGCATAGATCCTCGAGGGTAATTACAAGTGGATCTATCACCCAGATCAAATTATCATTGGGGTCTAGTTTGATGTCTGCTTCATTACCACTATCTTCGTCACTGGGGAGGACAATCTCAATTACATGATTTTTATCATACAAAAGACAGTTAGTAAAATAATTCTCCACTCCCTTAAAATGATGCTTTTCAGCTTTAACTCTTTGTTGGACCTAGGGGTGCATTCGGTTCGGATACGGCTCAGATATACTACTTACCATATCCATATCTATTCACCCATCTCGGATATAGATACAGATACAGATATAACTCAGTAAGGAAATTTCATAACCATATCTGTTAAAATTAGATACAGTTACAGATATACATGCAGCTATACAAGTGGACATGCATGTGGATACAAAACAGATATGAGAAAACAAGATAATATTGAGAAAAACATAGTTTATGTGATACAAAAGAGTTCGTTAATATGTTCATTACAACTAAAAAACTAAGATTAGACATCTTTATCATTAAAATTAACCACAAATCCATAATCTAAGAATTAACACTATCGTGAGAGTATGACTAATATATATTCGGATATTTCAGATACAAATCTGGATATTTCACTACAAAACCATATTTAAAATCATATCCTATTAGATATATATTTGAGTAACCATATTCATATCCTAATTAATATGGTTATGGATATTTCCTCAGATAAGGTTTACGATTTAGCACCCCTAGTTGGACCCCCTATCCATTAAAGTATTTGAAGCACTGACGAAGTGTCGAGGGGATTAGCATGTTAGAACAGATCCAAGGTCGTCCAAGGAGAAGGTTGTAAGGTGTTTCAACATCGATGACACAGTAAGTCACTTCCCATCTTTAAATTATTAATTTGACATTTAGATTTTTTTAAGAAATCAGCTACTGCTGGAGTTGAAACCGAATATGGTGGTGGATGTTTTTGAGAGCTTGTGAGGGGGAATACCTAAGAAGCTTAAGAGTCTCTGCAGAATTATGCTCAACGCAGAGCTTGATCGATGTGAATCCTCTCGACCTTTGCCAATCCTAAATGCCCAGTATAGTAAAGGGATCAGTTATGATGATGGTCTTTAATAAGCATATCCTCTGGAGTGAAAGTGATATAAGGCACCTGCCGTTGGTATTGATAGCACTGCTTGTATTTTTCATCTTGAAGAGGCTCAATCATGTGGGCGAGGAATTCCCCACTGTCTCAAAGCTTCTTTAAAGCTTCTCTCGTCTCCCTAGACAAACATAAAAGTTTGAATGAGGTAATACAAGCTGGGATATTGGCTAATTGAGCTATATATATCCCTTTGAAGTTGTTTGTGTTTTTGAACTCTAAACCTATATATATCCCTTTGAAAAGACACTTTTTCAATCAAAGAAACAGATATAAATGGCTAAAAACAAACAAAAATTTAAGAACTGAAAAGACAGAAAACTGTCTATGTAGTCGACTAATAATCATATTAGTTGACTATTCTGTAATTTTACAGAAACTATATTTTAAGTGTAAAAGCTTAGTAGTCAACTATAATATGCACATTAGTCGACTATACTATATTTTGACAAAAACTATATTTTAAGTATAAGTTCTTAGTAGTCGACTATTCTGTGCATAGTAGTCGACTATACTGTAAAATACAGAATCTTGAAATATGCCTAAGTGTTAAGTAGTCGACTACACTGTATATTAGTCGACTATTCTGTGAAAAAATAGAAACTAATATTTAGACACAAAACTTTATTAGTCAACTACTATTCTAATTAGTCAACTATTAAGGGATAACAATGATATGAATGTAATGTTTTAAGACTTGTATAGTAACTAAGTGTGTTCTATGTGTGTGTGTGTGTGTGTGTGTGTGTGTGATCAAGGCTTGTACATATATTCTAAGAAAAGAAGATATATAAAAAAACTTACATGCATTTAAAGCTGATATCTTCAATTCTACAAAAAAATCCTTGAACTCATCTTGTACTTGTCCATATATCTTAATATCTGCATTGACAAGTTAGCACATGTATGCATAGTGCACATACACACATATACACACATAATATAAATTGTTATCATCAAAACAATAGAGACATGATATCCAACAAGTTTGCCAAAAATCCTATAAGTATTGTGATTGATTATTTCGAACCAAATAAGAAGTCATAATAAGCAAAAAAAAAGAGGAGGATAAAAGTTATGCCATTAACAATGAGTCGAGTCTCGCAAATAAGAAGTTGCAGTGGTTTAGACGTCAAGCTTATGGCAATAGATTTGTTGTTCTAATTGGGACAACTCATCACTATAAGCTCGTTGAAGCTCCTCCTGTAACTCAGCCCGGAAAGACTTCTCGTTGGCGCTTATTGTCTTCGCAGCTCCCTCCTCAATCTCAACTAGCTTCTGCTTTGAAAGTTCAAGCTTCTCGGACATGATGGTGAGAGTTTCCTCTTTGTTGGCCCTTGTCAGCTCCAAGACACTCAGGTTCTCTTGCTCCGCCTGGAGCTCCTACCTGAGCTGCGCTATCTTGGCCTTGCTCGCTGCAACACAAGAGTGAAGGTGGCCTAAAGATGACGAAGTCTCAGCAACAACGGTCTCAATTTGATTCACTGGGTCCCACTGCATTTGGACCTCAAGTCTAACAAAAACATGAGTATCGCGCCAAGCCTCTAGACAAACTTCTGCTCGAGCAACTATCTATGAAGAAGCACCTGTTGCCCGCAGCTCTTGCAATCTCTAAAGCTTGACCTCTAGATGATCGAGATCATCGGCAAAATCCTAGGCTAACTCTGGGTAACCAGCATCCCATATTAAGGCCGTCCAAGTGTCAAGAATCAACCTGAACTGATGAAGGGAAAGCTCGCTATGAAGAAGCTTGTCGATCATCGTGCTCATGAAGGAGAAGAATGAGTAGACCTCTATACAAATAATAAGCTGAGATGGGTCATCATCCGACATCAGCGCCCTCCCTAGGTCATGAAGCTTCGATGTGAACCCTGTAAGAAAAAGGGGAAGGTTAAGCACCTCAGAATCTTAAGCTAGAGACTGGCGTAAGCGCCCTCAGCTGAATAAACTGTACCTACCTCCATCGGTAAGGCGTCCTGATTTGACGGGGCTATCGAAGGGGTAGCCACCGTTGATGCATCGGCTACTGCAGTGGGTCTCGTGAGAGAATCATCAGGCACGACAGCTACCGTGGTAGCTGACTCTAGAGAAGCATTAGAGTGAGGAGCTGGAGGATGAGCCTCAATAGGAATTCCTGCCAGCAGCAAAACGAATTCCTCAGATTCACCAAATTGCAGTTGTATTGGTCAAAAGATGGCTAGTCCTACAATCAACAAGAGGGAGAAGCCATCCCTTTGGAGGAACAAACCTTGACACCTTTAGGAATTGTTGGCTCAGGCAATACGTCACAAGGAAGACAGTCATCTCGGGGCTAAACCGGGTACCAAAACGACGCCAAATCAGCCCGTTAATTGTCTTCTTCTCTCTCTCTCTCTCACATCTGGAGGGACCCTGGAGATTTATTCAATGGGATTATCACCTCATGAAGGTCACTTTGCATCTGGCTCAATTTATTCAAGTCCCGGGAATACTCTAAAAAGGTATACGAGTATAAACTATTTCCTATTTTCGTCGAGAAGTTCCTAGAAAATATTTTTTATATTTTAAGGATAACTCACCCACCTCCAAAAGGGTATATGAGGATAAACTAATCCCTGAAACTCTAGTAAACATATGAGTATAAACTAAGGGTATATGAGGATAAACTAATCCCTGAAACTCTAGTAAACATATGAGTATAAACTATGTTGACGCCAGTCAACGTGTCGCAGCGAAGAATTCTCCGATCAACGAATTGGATGGTCAGTCCAACGACAAATCACCAACACAAGTCAGAGCAAAAAAATTTCACCTCTTAGTTTCAGGTCAAGATTTCGATAGCAATCAGACAATAAATGCAGCACCGTGACACTTTCAGATATTCGACAAAGGACTGAGTAGTCCGAAAGAATTGAAGAAATTGAGAGTTGAAGCTATTTTCAGGTCCTGTTGCACCGGATGAAAGTTCAGGCCAATCATATCCAAAGTATTTCGGCTTCTTCTATAAAAGAGTGAGACCGAAACACTTTAGAGGGGGTATCTGTAGGCGTGTAAAATGGCCTATATATCCCCGAACATAACTTCTGATAGTGAGTTGACGATTGGCGAACTGCTGTACGATATAACAACGAACTGTTGACAACACAACAACAAGCGAGTCGACGCCAACACATAAAGCGAGTCGACGAAACGCATGAAGCAAGTCGACAGAAGCGTGCAAGTCAATGAAGTGGCAGATTGCGCGTGAACAATGGGATAAACCCAACTCTGAAGTGCCCAAATCGACGAAGCGACGGAATAAATCCAACCGCGAAGCTTCGAATTGACAAAACTGACAACTCCTAGTCAAATCAGATTTGGATCGATGGAATCAGACTTAGGATCGATGTAATCGCAACGTTGGAAAGTCAAAAAAACTCAGAAAATGGCAAAATGAGACCTGAAGCAAAGCTACCTAGGCGGCTCAGGCAAAAAAAAAACTGAGCCACCTCCTTAGGTGGCTCGGTGGTCGAGCTACCGAGGGGGTGGCCGAGCCACCTAAGGGGGTGGCTCGGCCAAGGGTGAGCCACCCAAGGGGATGGCCGAGCCACCTCCTTAGGTAGCTCGGTGGCCGAGCCACTTAGGGGACCAAGGCCGAGCTACCTAGGGTGGTGGCCGAGCCACCTAGGGGGTTGCTCGGCCACCTAGGTGGCTAGGCGGGCCTCGGGAACTGTTTCGACCCAGATCCACTTGGAGAAGGCTATAAATATGAGGAGAGATGCTCATTTGTACAGATCTAGTTTTTTGGAGAGAAGCCGAACCTCTGCCAGATTCAACAGCGATAGAAGCTCAACTCTAGCGTTCAGATCTAAGATTCTGGCAAACCAGCATCAAGTGAGGAAGTTCGAGGAGTCTGATATCAGATCTACAGATCTACTCTCTGGATTAAGCTTCATCTAATCCCAGAGTTTGTGTTTGACTTTGCTTGGTCGATTTCATCCACTCCGGCAATTATCTCCTTCGTGAGATAATTCCCGCGGGCGATTATTTCCTTCGTGAAATAACCATCGTAGATCTGTAGATCTCACATTTAGATCATGATCACATGGTGGTCCGCAGATGGAATAGAGTCCTCGGCACCAGCAAAGACACCCACGCAAGTGAGGATCTGATAAATACGTCCCGCGTTCGTTCATCAAGAGGAAAAGTTGTAATCTTTCTTTTTTGATTTTCATTGTAAGCCTCATAAAAAGGTGAGCCTTTTTCTGAATCTTGTTGTCAATGGTTGAAGTTTGTAACGAATTCATCATTGAAAATCAAAGCAACTTTCCCTGCGAACAGCTAGTCATAAAATTTGACTAAGAGAAGTTGCCGTAAAATTCACTCAGTGCAAACTTACGGTCCAAGTCGACCCCCGCATGTGTAAAGGCGACCTTCACCAAAGATGGTTTGAGTTTCACTGGAAGCCAAACGAACTACACCCAGAGCGAAGAAACATGGACCCTCACCTCGAGTGAAGGTCAAGATGTTCTCACATATTCTGATTTTGGACATCAGTTCATAACTCCCTTGGGTTTCGATTTATAGTATCTCATGATGCTCACCATGCTTCTTTGACTGAAGCAAAGAATGGGGGTAATCCCTCATCCAAATTCCCATAAGGGAATAACATTGCAAATGACTTCGCTAAGAGAAAGTGTGGCCAACGTTGCTGTAAGCGATGTTCGCATGCAAAAATCCAAAATGACAGCGTTAGAACTACTGGTGATCTGAGAGAGTTCCTATCTCTAAGAGATCTCACTAATGTCAATATTGTGTGACCCTCAGGGAAGTTGTCATGTCAGTTCAAAAGAATTGTCAATGTAAAGTTATTCCTAAAAAGGAATTGGTCTTCAGTCATCTCAGTCATAATCCTGAGCCTTCAGAGGCTAGGACCAAAAGACGATGACATGCCCAAAAGGGCGAACTCTAAGAATTCATAGTCAACACGACTAGTGTAGCTTCTGGAGATGATGAAGAAGATACGAATAGTCCATCCGACTCGAGGTATTCTCCCAACATTGAAAGCATATTGCTAAAGACTGATCGTGCATATTATCACACCAGATTAAAGCAGAGAGCAGAAATTCCTTTTGACTACTCCCTCCTCCAAACATGAGTGTCGCGGATTCCGCCTCAAGTGGACCAGCCTACTTCTAGTGATGCTAAGTCTGTCATAGCATCGAACGTGACCTCTAGCTCAAGTCAAGAGCAATAATGAGTGGCAAACATGACGGAACAAGAAGATCTTCTCGTTCAGATGCCAGCTCAAAAGAAGGCTTCAGCTGAGCACTTTGAGCATCTAGAGAAATTGTTCGAGTAGCTCCTATCAGCTTCTCAGCAGTAAGCAATCTCTTTAAATGGAAAAAGATCGGCTATCAAATGTTTCTTAGAAAAAAAGTACATGGGTGAAGACGATGCAAACTCTACTCATTCAGAGTCATCGGCGCCTCCTAAGCCAACTCAGGAAGTAAGGGCCCTAGAGGACATCCAAAAATAGTCCAACACTCTTTCTCAGTGAACTGAGCTTAAGAAGGTTGGAATCACATGACCATATCCCATCGATTAGTACGTGGTTCCCTATTCGATGAAGTTAAGCTACCAACGTTGCATACGTTTGATGGCAAAGATTCTCCAAACCAGCACATCTACTACTTCAACCCACAAATTGGGAATGTAGTGGGTATTGTCACCATTAAGGTATGACTTTTTATTAGCACCCTTCGGGGGTAGCCTTCGATTGGATTTAGGATCTACCTGAGGGCTCAATCAAATTCTAGGCTAATCTGGAATCAAAGTTCCTCTCATAATTCCATAAGGAACAATCAGATGTTAAAATGGCCAAACTCCTATCTAAAAAGCAAAGAGTAAATAAGACAGTCAGGGAGTTCATCGAGCGATTCCGCACTCTGACATTGTGATGTCAAGATATGCCATTGCCAATGCTGCTTCAAACTTGTCGGTAAAATTTTGTAGGGCGTACATAAGCTCATATGGGTGCTGTTATGACCTATACATAGAAGGACTTAATGGAGCAAAGTGAGATAGCAGAAAAATCATCAGAACACTTCAACAAGTTCGAATCCCACACTAACTTCAAGGGCAATAAATGCAAGAAAGGGCAGTCCTCCCAACCGAAAGCCAAAGAGACTTTCGCGGTCGAGGTCAAAAATCCTGACAACCAGAAAAGGGAACCAATGAAGAATGTTCAGCACAATTACTCTTTCAAAGATGAACATACAGTGGCTGTCTTTCATATTCTTAACAAAGATAATCAGCTGAAGCTTCCTAAAACCTGACACCCTATAGAAATTAGATAGACTAACGATGCCAACTACTACCTTTATCACATATTGTTAGGACACCCGATGAAGAGCTATTACATCCTTAAGAATAAAATACAAACCTTTGTCAAATCAGGAATCCTCAAGCTCAAGCATGAGCAAAAGAAAGTCACTGACAATATAGTGACTCTCCAATTTGGCTCTATGCTAGAAATTCAAGCCTAAGATTGCATTGTCCCTATTCCTACTGTAAGGATGGAAGTGGTCAATCATTACCAACAAAGCCAACAAAGCCAAGGCTTAGTCCCTCTTACTACAGCAAGAGGAGAATGAAGAGGGTACATCCCGACCTTCTCCAAGATGGACATTAGACTCTTCCAAAGTCCAAGACAATGGACAAGCACAAGATGAAGTCCTGCAATGTCATCTCCGCAATTGTTGGAGAGCAATCTCTACGAGTCTCTTCACTCACTAACTCAAAGGAAGAGAAAATTGTCATGGTAGGGACAAGGTCTGGATGAGATTATTTAAAGAATTATGATCAGCCAGGACCCTAAGCAATCCAATCTGACCAAGTAAAAGGAGACTCGGTTCGACAAGGAATTGTAGCGTCCCTCAGACGATCCAAAAGCCCCATTCCGATATGATATTATGGCCCAATTATCCAATATCCTGACTCATATAACCTTATTAAAACTTCTATATTTATTTAAGAAAATGAGGGAGGCTTTGAAAGAAGGTCTGAATGACAGTGAGGCATTCCTCACCCACATGGTCGAGCCTCCTCAAGACGAAGAACACAAGCAGTGCTATTAGTGCCAATGGTAGGAGCCTTGTATCACCTTCACTGCAGAAGACATGCTCATCAAGGATCACCATCACAATTGGACCCTTTACTATACCAAATATGTAGGGTTGACAAAGGTCGAAAGGATTCATATCGATCCAGGCTCTACATTGATCATAATTTTGCGAAGACTCTTGAGCTTTCTAGGTATTCCCCTTCACAAGCTCCCAAAGACTACCGCCACCATATTCAGCTTCAACTCCAGCAGTAGCTGATCTCTCATGAAGATCTCACTTAAATGTCATATTGGTAATTTTAAGATGACTTATTACGTCATTAACGTCAAAACACCCTACAACCTTCTCCTCGGATGGCCGTGGATCCATTCCAACATGATCGTCCCGTCAATGCTTCATCAATATTTTAAGTACATCGATGAGCAGGGGGTTTAACAAAAAATTAATGCTGACAAGCATCCCTTCAAGGGGGTGGAGAATTACTTTACTGACTCTCTCTTGTATGATGAAAATTATACAATTGAGATTGTTCTTTCCAATGATGAAGATAGGGGCAATGAAGTGGACAACGAGCTAGATCCCAACAATAATTCGATCTGGGGAATAGAACCACTTGTAATTACCCTCAAGGATCTATATACTGACCAGTCAGCCAAAGATCAAGGCAACTGGATCTTTAATGAAGAAGATTTTGCTTATGACTACTCTTTGGACTCTGAGTATGAAAACTCAAGAGTTGAAACTCATATGTCTAGGCTAGTTTTAGAACCAACTTTAGACATGCCTATAAATGAGTCTTACTCGACTCATCAATAGCTAGCCACCTTCATTGTCCAAGCTAGAGCAGGTGCCCAAAATCCTACTGTATTTGGAAGGGTTGAGTTGCGACCACACTTATCAAGCTCAGATGAGAAAGCCAAAGGAGTTCTAGAATTCGCCTGCTATAGCCAGCAATCTTAGCGTATAATGGCAAAAATAGGATACAACTTCACTCTTAAACAAGGATTGAACTTCAATCAAGGACTGAAGGTTCCTCTAATCCCCTTTGTACAAGAAGGGGAGGCTTTCGATTATTATAACCAAACTAAACGTGGACTCTGTTACATTTCGCCTGAGGCCAAGTCACAAATGGGACCCGCATCTGATGATTTTCTAAGTAGCTTCTCAGACAAGTTTGGTTGGGATTCTAACATCAGCATTAGAGCCATGTTTGGTGAATTCATGGTTAACATGGTTTCATACAATTTAACCACAGACCTTGATCAATCTGAAGTGTTTGAAGATCCTAAAGATGATTCCTGAGAGAACCATATTGAAAAATAGTAGGAGTCGCGCTTTGAAATTAGTGAACCACCCACCGAAGATGAAGTGGTCCAAGTCAACACAGGCGACGAAGTCAATCCTAAATCCATATTCATCAGCGAGAGTTTATCACTCACCGAGAAAGAAGAACTCATAATCCTTCTCTGAGAGTGCATTGACGTCTTTGCCTGGAGTTACGAATTACGAAGACATGCCTGGGTTATATCCTAATGTGGCCGTACATCATCTTAACATTGACCCCAAGGTTAAGCCAGTCAAGCAACAATAATGACACTTCCATCCTGAGTTGATGGAGCAGATTGAGAAAGAAATCTGCAAACTCATTGAATACGAGTTCTTTCGTGAAGAACAACATTCGCATTGCCTCGCCAACATTGTTGTGGTAATGAAAAAAATAGCAAGATCTGGATCCATAATGACTTTAGAGATCTTAATCTTACTTGCCCAAAAGACAAATTCCCTCTCCCTATCACAGACGTCATAGTTGACAATACGTGGGTTTGAGAGGATGTCGTTCATAGATGGGTTTTTTGGATATAATTAAATCATGATACATCCAGATGATTAAAGGCACACAGCTTTCAGGATACCCTTGGGGTATTCTATTATACGTTAATGCCCTTCAGTCTGAAAAATGCTGGAGTAACTTATCAACGCGCAATGAACATGATTTTTCCTGAGCATCTGTTCAAGATGGTGGAGTGCTATTTTGACAACCTCACAATCAAGAGTCATCACAAACAAGACCATGTCAATAACTTGAGAACGGTGTTCGAAATCATGAGGAAACATCATCTCAAGATGAACCCGAACAAGTCTTTCCTAGGAGCATCGTCAGGCAAATTCCTAGGGTTTATAGTAACATCCAAGGGAATACACGTCGACCCCAAAAAAGTAAAAGACATCTAAGAGATGCCACCTCCCAGAAATCTCAAAGGGCTCAGAGATTTACAAGGACAATTAACCTACATTCACAGGTTTATAGCTAACTTTTCTAAAAAATTTCAACCATTTCAAAGCTTGATAAAGAAAGTATTTTGTTCATTTGGGACGACGTTTGTCAAAAAGCTTTCGATGAGATCAAGAATTATCTCACAAAGCCACCTGTTCTAGCTGCACCAGTATCAAGTAAACCATTTCTGGTCTACATTAGGGAAATGAATCACTCCCTATGAGCACTTCTTACCCAAAAGAATGACAATGGCCATGAGCAAACCATTTAATATCTCAACTGGACAATGATTCATGTCGAGCATTGCTACAATTTGGTCGAAAAAGAATGTCTAGCATTGGTCTTCGTAATTCAGAAGATGCGGCATTACCAAACGGGTCAATCCATTCACATCATTTTAAGAGTCAATCCTCTACGAATGCTCATGACAAAACTAGGATCTCTAAACTCCAAATTAGCCAAACGGGCAATACTGCTTTCACAGTACGACATGACGTTCATGCCACAGAAAGCAGTTAATGGCCAAGTAATAGCAAATTTCTTGGCGGATCATCCTATCCCCAAACTTTCTAAACTCTGCGAAGACATATCAGATGAAGTCTTCAAGTCAAATGTTATCTCAAACTACCAGGTGTGGCAACTTTACTTTGACGGTGTGTCAAGAACCACAGAGGAACAATTATCACAAGGGGGGGTAGTGCTGATCAACCCCCACAGGCACATCCTTCCTCGGGCTTATTCATTGACTGAGCCATGCTCTAACAATGTGGCCGAGTATAATACCCTCACAATTGGGCTGCAACTTGATCAAGATATGGGTATCAAATACCTTGAAGCCTGTGGCAATTCTAAATTGATCATTAATCAGATCAAAGGAGAATATGAGGTCCGCCACAATGACCTTATACCCGACCATGATGAAACAAAGAAGCTTGCCCAGTCGTTCAAAGGCTTCTACATCAGTTATGTAGCCCACCTTGAAAACACTCAGGTAGATGCTTTGGCGTCCCTCACAGCCACTCTTGCCTTGACTCCCAAGTCTACTAGGCACATCACAGTGGCTAGCCATCAATTATGCTCCCTATAGCTAATCTTGAAAGCTAACAAAGTGCATATCATGCTAACTCACTTCGAGGCTAATGATTGGCATTTCTCAATCATTGATTACGTCTTGCATGGAATACTACTAGATAATCCCAAGCAAGTAATCTCTATCCAAAGAAGGGCTTCACAATTCTTCTATGATTCTACGATGCAGTCTTTGTATCATCAATCATTCGATGGAGTATTGCTTCGATGCTTATCACCAAGTGAAGCTCGAGAAGCACGCAAGGAAGTCCATGATGGTACATATGGAGCTCACCCACTGGGTCTTAAACTTTAGGACCGACTTCATCATTTGGGCTATTACTAGCCAGCAATGATTGTAGATGTAGTGGCTTATGCTAAGCGGCGTCATGTGTGTCAAGTCCATGCTGATTTTCTACACCAACCTCTAGAAGAATTGCATTCAACTATTTCCTCATACCCATCTAAAACATAAGGCATGGACGCCATCGGGTTGATAAGTCCACCATCTGCTAAAGGCAATTGATTTATTCTAGCCATCACTAATTACTTTTCTAAATTGGCTGAAGTTGGTTCACTTAAAGAAGTCAAGACATCTAACAGGGTTAAGTTCTTGAAAAACCACGTGATTTATCGATTCGGCGTCCCTTAAAGAATTGTCCACAACAACCGTTCTTCAGATTCTACAACAACTTCAGAATTCAAGATGTGGCTTCTATACCATGCAATCCGGTAGCTAATAGTTTAGCTGAAGCTTTCAACAAGACCATCATTAAACTTTTGAAGAAGTTCATCTCCTCCAACAAACGAGATTGGGATGAAAAACTTAGAGAGTGTTTATAGGCTTACCGAACAACAGCCCGCACTCCCACTGGCTTCATGCCCTTCACCTTAGTCTACGGATGTGAAGCCTTGATACCATTGGAGATTCAAATGCCGTCATTAAGAATCGCCCTTGCTAAAAAGATGACGCCTGAAGAACATCATCAGAAGCGGCGCTAAGAGCTAGGGGCGCTAAATGAATTGAGACTCTAAGCTAAACAACAAATCGAGATCTACCAGTCACAGATCTCAAGAGCCTTCTATAAGAGAGTCAAAGAACAATCCTTCAAAGAAGGTGACCTTGTCTTAGCTGTTTATCGACCCATGGTCAGGACACACAAGACTAAGGGTAAATTCAAACCCAAATGGGAAGACCCATTTGTAGTATAGACAATCTACTCAAATAGAGATCCTGGTCACGTTTAAGTTTTCACCTCTGACCGTGAGAATCAATCCTCTACCTATATTATTGGTCATCTTGATCTAAAATCTAATCAAAATCTCTAGCAAGTCATCAAACACCACACATCTGCTTGAATCAAAATGTATTACCACCATCGTGTTAACATTATACCTCTAAATGGTTTCCACTCCATTGATCCGATCGGTTAACACTACACCTCTGTCGGACCATTTTGTTGACCGGTTAACATGACACCTCTATCGGCATGTCTTTTCCGATTCGACTGGTTAACATTACACCTCTATCAATTTGTCCTCACCAAAACTCAATTAGTTAACAATATAATTCCATCGCCATTAAGTTAACATTACACTTTCAAACTATAGTCGTCCTTAGGCCCCTTCAAACCTGACTGGTTAACATTAAACCTTTGTCGGTTATTTTGTGTGATATGTTAACATCATGCCTCTGTCAAATACCTTTATACTGTCATGTTAATGTTACACCTCTGAATATTAACATTTCAATCAAACTTGATATGTCAATACTACACCTCTATCATGACTCTGTCATTTTCCCCCAGTAAGGATATCAATACAATACGTCAACATTACACCTCTATCGTATATATGTCAAAATAGCAAAAGTTCTTTTATTATCAAAAGAGCTAATCTATTATAAAAAATTCTAAAGGGGATACAGATAAAAAGATTGTATTTGAGCAATACATTCGGCTATCCTAGAATCTCTAGCTTCAAGATAGTTCTTCTGGGCTCTCTCCCTCAGAGTCATGGGATCACTAGGAGTAGCTTGAACTCTAGTAGCCTCTAGCCTGGTCATATCAGCTTGAAGTTTAGTAGCCTTGAGATCCCACTCCCTAGCCAACTCAGCCGACCTGAGTACAAGCTCCTCCTTCTGATGTTGGGCTACTTCCAACTGAGCTTGAGCTACAGCAATGGCTGCCTTGGCTCATTGATGGCTACTTCCCTCTCTAGAATAGCATTTTTAAGCTTCGCCTAATTACCATCAACAAATGCAAGGCTATCATTAAGTTCTTGAAGCCTCCCATTGATATGCTCCATCTCCTTGCGAGTTGACTCTACAACCTTACAGTGCTTCACTGAGATCTGATGAAATTTGAGTTCGGCAATACGATTAACATCAGCTGCACGAAGCCATTACAACTCTTGATATTGAAGCTCAACCTCGTCAATCATCTTCTTGAATGGCTCAGTGTG
Source organism: Asparagus racemosus (assembly GCA_037177215.1). Lineage (NCBI taxonomy): Eukaryota > Viridiplantae > Streptophyta > Magnoliopsida > Asparagales > Asparagaceae > Asparagus > Asparagus racemosus. Next base: position 16,448 of record JBAKGM010029189.1, read on the forward strand.
TATGGTTCTGGCAATCGATGTCAAAAGGCCAAGTTGACTCATCAACAAAGTATGAGTATGAGCAGATAAGCCTTTTCGAGTAGCCAAAGCTGATTCGACACTTCGGTTGAATAGCTTCATTAGGCTCTCGATCAGAATTTAAATCTCCAACTCAACCAAAGATGATTCTGATAGGCTCGTCTTTAGGTTGAGGTTCAGGACTCAGCAGCACTACCCTTCTGACTCCTGTTGGAATTAGAGAGACTTATGCATCATCATCTTCGTCAGATGATGTAGAAACAATCAATCTATGTCGCGCTACATAAATAGGTGCAAGTACAGGACTTGCTACTACGTCGATAGTTGGCTCATACTCGAGAGCACCAGAAGCACCATCGAGACCAGCCGCTGGTTCAAACTCACCACCAGCAGGAACAGATATAGGAGTCACTCCACTTTCAGTGCCCAATCTAGGTTCATCATCTACCTAAGAGATGGAGAAAGCATTAGTTATCAAAGCAAAGAAGCTATTCAAGATTGGTCAGAAAAAAGCATACCCAGTATCTAAGAAGAGCTGCCTACAGCGCCCTCGAAGCCCGCATCATCAGGCTCAGTAAGATAAGTGTCAGTGTCAACTTCATAATCCACCTTCTCCTCATCATCTATATCTTCGTGATTGAGGGGAATGAGCTCTTTGTCTGCATATAAAAAGCGCGCGTAAGCCAAGTGCACTTCAAATGACTCAACAGAAAAATATAAGTAAAACTCACCTTAAGGCACAGCTACAGGTTTCCGTGTTAGAATCACAAGAGACTCTTCCATGATCCTTGATGAGCCTCAGAGCATAGGCTCAGAAGGTGCTAAATACTGCTTCTTGGATGGCTCTTGTTGGAGATGGGCTTGCAACAGTCTTTTTCCATGAGTCCCCATTCCTCTGCCAGGTGCTCCTCCATGAACCACGGATTTAGACTATTCTTGAATGCTAATGCAAATTGGCCTTTGAGGAGTAGGTTGCCCACTCGGTGCCTCCTAATCTTTATCTTCTAGCACACCTTCCACTAGAAAGTCTTGAAGTCTAGGAGCTCGAACCTTTCATGCTCGCCAATTCTCTATACTTTCGGGTGATCCACCATAAGCCAGTTTTATTCACCTGAAAATCAGAGTTGGGGACAATCACCCTGTAGTACCACTTGCAGAACCCTAACCTCATGTAACGGTTAGGTACGTGATGGGGGAGCGTGAATATGGCTCCCGTAGCCCTAGCAACAAATGGTACCAAGCACGAGCACAATATACCATGCTCCCTATGTGCAAGAATCCTAGATTTTGATTGCCGATGAAAAGTTGGTCATATCTGAACTAATGAGCACATTGGCAAGACAAGTACATCTCGATATAGCACTCAGTCTCATTCAACCTAGCAATGAAATTGTTTGGCCTGATGTTGAGTAGTTCGTTGAAGCACCCACTAGATAAGCAAGTAAATCCTTCAGTACCTACTCCATCTTCAAATTTGTCTCCAGGGTTGGTCCCATCGATCTCAAGAAAATAATAGTAGATGCGGTAATGATCTTTCTCCTGAAGGATCCAATGAATACCCGCAAGGTACTTGACGGTCCATTTCGAGTGCTCATACCTCTGAAGTAATGAGACTCTATCTCCACTTGATGCAGCAGCTGACATTAATAAGGAGCAGTGCAAAGTGTACCATATCATCAGATATGTGCATGGTAACTCCACTCTATAGTTTGGAACCCGATCTCTTGGACTATTATCCTCTTGGTTCAGATACTCGGTAGCTAGCTCCCTTTGCCCTTGGTGTATGCAACTGACCATTTCTGAAAGGAGAGCGAAATTATACCTAGTGGTGAGCATCACAGTAGGGAATAACACATTGATGGAAATGCAATCTTTTGGATGAGAAGACACAATGCTAGCTTAGATATTGGTTCCTTAGCTTGATGGTGGAAACTCTCGAATTTATCCCCGCATGGAACCCACATTCATCCAATTTGGCAGTATGAAGTACTTAAACCTCATTAAAAATCTGGGTCCCAATTTCAGCCTCTGTCACCGGATGGATTGAATTGACATTCCCCTTTTTATTAACACTAGGGAATAGATACTCAGCCCAAGGGATGCGAGTAATAGTGGAGTCATGCCCAGTGTTCACGATGACCCTTTGCCAAATAAGGAAGTGGTAGACTAACTCTCAGAACACCTCTCCAACATGGGCAGTCTCCCTATAAGTGTTCAACTCTATATTGGTTAGGAACTCTTCATAGGGATGTTCTCCCATCGATAGTCACGACACTTTAAATATTTCGTGCAAAGCGATCCTAATTTCACCCGCTGGAGTAAAGAAGGCATTTCTATCAAAATTATACAGCTCCAAAATACTATACAACACTGGTGCACAAATCTGCACGTCGTATTTTGAGGCTCTCACTGCAGAATAGAGCCCCTATCTTGTCAAGCTCCCCTGAAAAGTGACGAGAGCATAATCCACTAGGTGGGTCCACCACTTGGTATCCGTTGATCTTATTCAATTATGGAATCTAGTATCCCTATCAGGACACTATGCATCATTGTTTATAAGTTCGTTTCCAAATATGTTCAGGACTACAAGAACTTCATTAATCATGGCATCCTCGTGGACAAAGCCTGGACGCAAACCTATGATGTTGACCCTGTAGAGTCCTTCTTGACGGAAGCCACCGTCGTACTTCAAAGAGCCCACCTTCACACTATTTTCTTTATTGTTGAGGGTGAAACGCATTAGGCGAGGAACGGTGAGATGCTGCAAGTACGTAAAAGACACTTGACATTCTATCACTGGCAAAAAGTAACAGTGATCTTCTTGGGCATAATACCAGTGCTCCTTTGACCAAGTAAATATAGAAGTGCCATTGGGATTACTGTCCCCAAACAAAAAGTGAGGCTTCCTTGACATATCCTCTTTGGGGATGGAGAATTTAGCATCAGTGATCAATTCCCGCAGAGTTCGGTAGTCTCCCAACTGTATTGTGTCAATCGGTTCTTAGCTGCTAACCTCTATGAATAGAGGGATGTGCCCATTGAAAGCATGCATCACTTCAGAGTCAGGAGTCTCATCATGCTCAAAGCGATTGTGATGATCGATAGGCTCCTTTGATAAGTAAACTGCACAAGAGGAGGCAAAGAAAAGTCAGAAGATGTTGTTCTAACTAACACACTAACTCGACTCGAACATGCTAACTTCTCATCTCCATCGAAGGTCAAGACGAAAGGATCCCCCTCGAGGGTCGAGATGGAAGGCATTACTTTTCGTCCCCCTTGAAGGCTGAGATGAAAGAGGGTGACTGACAAACCTCATCCAAGTGAAGGTCGCTCAAATCAGACTAGCAAACCTCATTCAAACGAAGGTCACTAAAATTAGACTGGCGAACCTCACTCAAGCAAAGGTCACTCAAATTAGATTGGTGAATCTCCCTCAAGCAATGGTCAGTCAAACTAAATCATGACCCCTGCACAAACGAAATTTGCTCTAGAAGCCTAAAAGGCTAACAACAATGAGTTTCGCCTGAGGAGCGAAGCTCGCCGCATCTAGCGCCATTGATGGCCACTGACAAAGCTTCATCACCATCGATGGAAGCTAGTCAATAAGACCACGAGCGGTCATAAAATTTGTGCCTTTAGCAGCAAATAAATTTTAAGTACCCAAAGGCACTATTTGAAGCCCGATTGGGACTATATTTTGGTAGATTGAAGATTACCATGGATGGGTTCGAAACTTACCTACAGCCATCTCCAACTAAGCGGCGTGTCGTCAGTTCTTGGTTGGTAAGGCCCCTTAGCAGCACCTCTTCCTATTGAGATTGCATGATGAGGAGCCATTAAAGATTGGTCTTAATATTTGAGGGATCTTGAAAAACTTAGGGTTTCAAAAATCAAAGTGAAGAAGAAAGAAGGTAAATAGCTCTATTTATAGACTGACCTCGAACTTCGCCAAATATTTTCACCATTAGCCTCACCTTAAATATTACCCCGAACTTCGCCAAAGATTCTCAACTTGAACTTCGCTAAGAATCTCGCTCTGAACAAACTTCGCCACAATTTTAGGCACAGAAATCGAGGATTCAAATTTTAAATCCTCATAGTGAGTCCTGCATAACAGAATTGCTGAGCCTCGCTTAATCGACTTGTTGAGCTTCGCCCAGCCGACTGTTTCTCAAGCTAGATGATCAAACTTCACCCTAGTTAGCTGTGTATTAAGGCAAACTTTGCTAAAATGATATAGTAAATTTAACTAAGTCTCCAAATTGAGAAAATTCTGACTCAATCTGTTTGAGACCCCACCTAGCAAACTTCAATATGACTCTCAACAACAAAAGCATCCAACACAACAACACCATACACATTTTAAGTCCACCGCAGAAGTAAAGTTTATACAAATCAAACACACAAAGACGGACAATTTCAGAAAAAAGTTTATTTTTATTGATCGAAGACTCTACTACATAAGGGCGGCATTCAGACTATCTAGTTACAGGGATGATAGGTAATTATTGCTATCTGCTACTACCCTATACTCCTAACTATGGATAATATGATGGCTGAGGAACATAAGCAAGCTGCACCAAGCTAAAGCCCCTATTCCTCCGATCTCACAAAACATGGGGAGCTAAATTTTTCCCCATGCAAGAAAAATAGCTCCTACTTACTCCTCCCTAGACCCTATGCCAGGGAAGGAGAAGAAAGCTTGATTATCACATTTTAATTACAATTAAATACCCTCACTATCCATTTTATATGAATAAATACACCACTAATAATTGTTTTTGTCTTATTTTGCAGGTTAATGGTGAAAATAATGAATAAAAGCCCAAATGACTCAACTCTCTAATTTTCTACTGATTTT